>PVJA010005838.1:0-76750 GCA_004027025.1 Myocastor coypus | reverse complement strand
GGAAGGGGGAGGGGAAGGGGAAGAGGAGGAGAAGTAAAAGTTCTACTTGGCTTTTTCTCCAATCTTCTCTTTAAGTCATCTTAAATATGTGTTTCTTTAAAGGAGGAAGCAAGAAGCAGGGATCTTTGGAAATCAGTGGTTTTCCTGACTACAAACTCACATAGCTCTCCTCTTGAGATAAACATAAAATTTGAATCCTTAAGTACACACAAAAAGCTGGAGACATGAAATGTCATCTTCAACAGTGCTGAAAATGGAAATTAACAGCTGGAGTCCTACTGGTAAAGGCCCAGCTTGATGCCAGCAGGAAGAGACACAGCCCCATCTAGCTGGTGGAATTCTGAGCTTTCTATGCGCAGGTATGAACATCATACCCACAGCACAGGGCTTTTCTCTTTCTTTGCTTTGGAAAAATACAGAATTGTATGTGTATATGTGGGGAGGGTGGGTGTGCGGGGGTGTTGTGTGGCACGTGAGTACAGGAAGGTCTGGCACTCGTCATTTCCAAAAAAAATCTACAAAGCTCAAGCAGAGCTTTCTGGATTTCCACAGCACAGCGATGTGGAGTTCTGCTTCTTCAGCGTCTCCTCATGAAGAATCTTCTCTTTCCTCTTAGTTTATCTTAAGTGGAATTCATCACATCCAGGGTTACTGATCTGCAAGCAGATCAAATTCCATTTTCCTAGACTTACATTTTATCCATATAGAAGGCAGTGTTGCTTTTGTTATTATTGTCATCTATCCAGGAGCCTGCACCACAAATTTTTAAAGTAAAGGCTCATCTTTTGAACATAGTTGGAATCTGTTACTCATCATCATAAAAATAGACATTTTACAGCTATTCATACAGGTTCAACTCTCTTTCTGCAGGAAGTGCTCATAGTGCGAGCTATCTTCATTGGGGGAGCCCTCTCATTGCCGCTATATTCTGTACTGCAGGGACTCCGACATTTGCTCCGTATTTCACAGGTATTCTTTCCTGTTTATGTCCTGAATCCTCAGATGGAGTGGAAATTCAAAGGACAAACAATAGTTAAATTATTACAATAACAGCATAGAGTATAATGCCTAGCCTATACCTTTTATCTCCCCAAATCGTTCAGATTCTACTTCTATTATTTCTATTAATGGACCATGGACAATACTGTCAACTTTCTTAAGCCTTATCTTCATCATTTGCAAATGTAAATGTGACAACTAACATGCCTGTTATGAGGACTAAACTACATAATGTACAAATTTAGCTGAACAGGGGATAGACACGTGGTGCTCAGTAAGTATTATTAGTTGTAAATGTTTCAAATTTGTTTTTTTTTTAATTTTTATTACTTTTAATAAGAAGCAACAATGTATAACAATGTGACGGTTTCAAAACAGTTTCAAATCATTATTGGTACAACCAAATTTCTTCTCATTAAACTAAGAGAAAGTAGTTGTATACATAATCCAATGTTTGATAATCATAGTGGATAATTGGTAAAACTGGCAATGTTGGAAGCTGTTGATTTAAGCCTTTTATAGATCAGCATTCTAATCTAGCTTTCCATTTTATGCCTTGTGGTTAAACTTTTCTGCTGCGTGGTTAAGGGAAAGTTTAAACGTGACCTACATAACAAAACATGTAACTCTTGTGTCTCTCAAGATTAGTCAAATCCCCTCAGGATTCACTTTTGAACCATGTACAGTGCTTTGTAGAATTGTTGTCAGTGTCAACCATCTGGATAAGTGATAGCCATTGCTTGACCAGTTTGCTCTCTGTGAAAGCCTGACAGAATGTTTTCTCTGTAACTGACTCTCCTTTGGCACACTATGTATCTTCAGTCCTTTTCCTATGTAGCCCCATAATCTCCTTGAACAGAAAATTTGGGAAACCACTGAGTTATAGGATGTTATAACACAGGTTCTTTTATGTCCTGAGTCCTCACTGATCTTGAAGGGCTAGGATCGACTAGCTACAATTTTGTACATACTTAGATTTCTAAATGTGTAAAATGTGTAACTGCTTTTATCACATTCTATAGAGATTTATTAGAATATCAATGATTGATAGAAAATAACAATTCCAAGTCAAGTATAAGATGTTTGATACTCAGAAAGGCAGTGATGTCATGCTCAAGTACCTATGTTATAGAGTAATAGTATCACTAAGCTTTTCTTCTGGTGGGTTAAGAATATAAGTTTCCAGACCAAAAGTTACAGAAAAAGAAGGGCTACAATGTCTCAACATTTAACTTGTTTGAATTATCCTACATTCCTACATAACATTTACTATGCTACTTAATACTTAGTGGATCTCTAGTATATCTGGTTTGAGATTATAAGAATTAAAGGCTATTATTATTACCATTATTCTTAACAGTGCAATTTTTGTTGACATAGAATTGGTACTAAAACAATCATCAAATTTGAGACAAAGTGATTTCCTTATATTAAGCATATTAATCTAGAAAATAGAATTTTTATAAAATTATCTGCCTCTTGTATTATGTGCTGCTAAGAGCAACTAATTTGAGTTATTCCCAGGACAAAAAAGTGAGTGTGAAATTCTGGCCAAGATGTTGCTAGGGCCTGCTGTGGGTTCTGAGATCCTAAATTGGATGCCGCAGGGACTTATCATGTGCAACTCACCCACATATTTGATGGATTTTCACTAAATATATTTCATCTGTTAAGTACTTTTTTGAACCCTAGAGACCCAGTGGAGAACCCTAACCCTAACAGAGAGTGTCAGTGGAGAGGGTCCACAAGGTAACAGGGTCCCAAAATAACATAGCAACCCTAAGTTTTAAGCATCAAAGTTTAGCTTCAGGGAATAACAGAACCATACCCAATTCCTCAGCACAACATCACCAGGCACAGGTGAAGACTGCAGTGGCACTCAGCTGTGTTGAGAAGTTGCATCTACTTGTCTATTTTCCATTAATATTCTTAGTACAGAATAGGAAACTCACTAACATTTCAGATACTCATCCGGGTGTGGAAGAAGCTTCCAGAAATGAGAGACCAGGCAGGAGATTCGGAAAGCAGGATTCTCACTAACGCTTCCTGCTTAGACGTGTTTCAGACAGACTGAAAATTTTACAAGAACAGGTTTCTTATTATATTCCTGTTAGCCTCTTGGACTGAAGTCAGCTGGCTGAGAATCATTAGAAAAGCATCAAGCTTTTTTAAATCTAAAGTAAAAAGGAGTTTTATTGGAAGATTTTTTTAAGTCTACCCATTTATTTGTAAGTGTGTCTCCATGTAAGAGTTTGTACGTGTGTCAGATGCTTTCTTAATCTACTGTCTCTGAAAATGTGGGTAAGTCAGATCAACTGTCAAATTCTAACACCTGTTACAAATTTAAAAAGCTTAACAAAAGCTTCCCTGGACATGCTGATGGGCAATATTTAACCTGCTGATGAGAGTTAATGGAACTTTTCAGAGAGCAACATATTTAGAGGAAAAGCTCCCCAAATTCCCCTGGGGAGCCAGAGAATTTCCAGGAATAGACAACAATGCCAAATCTTTGTGGTGTTCTCTCACAGTATTTCCAAAGACTTTCATTTGGGAAAATTTCAAGAAAGAAAAAGCTGAGTGTAACCTGTTCACAATTAAGAGCGCATGGCAGCCCTCTGGGTGAGGAGCCCATCCATGACTCCACAGACTGCCGAGCCCAGAAGTTTTCTGCAGGATCCATGGCAAGAACAAGCTCCGAAGAAAACGTAGAAATCACTGGCAAGTATAATGCACCTAAAGCATGCTCGGAACGCACTTCACACTCTTGTACTCAGCACTTGCTTGTGCCTGGGATGTTCTCCATGGACTTGTTTACATATTATTCTTGGGTCTGAAGCCAAAACTCTGTATCTGGTCCTGGAACCTCCAGTTTATCTGAAGACTCAAGCCTGAGTCCTTTGTTCTCCATGGATTTCCTGCTCATTCAAACTCCCTTCCTGTCATTTGTATCTTCTAAGCAATATTTTCTCCTATGGCTTCCACCACCAGCTTCCTATCTGTCTAGCTTCCCAGCTGAGGTGGGCAGATGGAGTGAAATCACAACGCAGAATGAAGGGCACAGGTCCACTTTATACCTGTTCACCACAAGACTGGCTCAGACAGGATATTCAAGGAATAGGCTCCAAATGAGGTTAACTCTGCCTAATGAGTTAAGCCTTGGGCATTCCTAGGTTTGACAAGCAATTGTTAAAAATCTCCCACATGCTATGAAAGTTTATTTCTTGCAGGACACAATGTTCTCATAAAGAAACCTGATGATCTCTGCATCAGTCAGATATTGACGTAATATCGAGAAAGTCAGACTAATGGTACCCTTCGCAAGCAGTGAGGTCAAAGGCTCTTTTCCTCTCTGTTCTCTACTCAAAAACACAAAATTCCAGTTTGGTCTTAAGAAAAACATCGAGGCACATCCCAAATATAGGACATCCTACAAAATGCCTACACTGTATGCTTCAAAACTCATCACAATCAAGGAAAACATGAGAGGCCATCACAGGTAGGAGGAATCCAAGGAGGGCTGATGAGTGTGTGCCATGCAGCAAGGGACTCTGGGATGGGCAGAAGGCACAAGGCAGGCTAGAGAGGTCTGAATAGGGTTTGGACATCAGTGAGGAGTAGTACAGCACCATTGCTTGTTGGCTGTGACAAAGATACCACGGTGATACATGATGCTAATTATCAAAGGCAGAAGCTAAGTGTAAGGTACATGGAGACACCCTACTATCATTACTGTTCTGTGACTCTAATGCCCTTCTAAAAGTAAAGGATTTTAGAATTAATCTATAATATTCCTGTTATGTAAAGAAATGTGTTAGGGAAACTGAAAACTAAAACCTGTTTCTTGAGAAGAGCATAACATTAATGATAAGAATAACAGCAGCTCTCACTTATTGAGCGATCACAGATGGCCAGTGCCATGCCAAGCACAGAATATGTTATTAACTCACTGCATCTGTGTACCACACCCACAAGCTACATGCTAACTCAGCCTTTCACAAGTAAGGAAGCTGAGAGACAAAGAAGCACCTCTGTGGCTGGGGTGGGGTTGCTAATTATCATTTGTACTGGTTCATACACTGTGTCAGCTTGAGAAGTTAGGAATTTAATTAAATGATTCATCAGAGATCCAGGGTTCTTACTTTATAAATATCCTCATCCTGTCCAAGAGGTGGGTATGGACATTATGAGTCCTACACCCGCACCCCAAGGTAGCCTGCTTATAATATGAGGTAGGAAGAGAGGCTGGCTAGAGGTCACAGCCAGTGTACCTCTCTTTGCTCTTCACTGCTTTCCACAGCCAGGAACAGCTGCTCTCTGCCATGTGCCACTCTGCCTTGGAGTCAGCCAACTATGGAATGAAACTTCCACAAACTGTGAGCTAAATAAACCTTTCCTTTTTTAATTTTGAGTGTCAGGTATTTTGCCCCAGCAAGGAGTGAAAAGTAACCAAGATGCCATTACTAACCAGGAGAAAGGCTATTCAAACAATAATCTCCCCCTATGACATTTTTCATGCTAGAGATCCCATACTCAAACATTAAAGAGATTCTTTCCCATGGAAGATTATACTTCTTCCCATGGAAGAATATACAAATTATATTATTACTGACAGGGAGAACAGAAGGAGAGTGTCATCAGACCTCTTACCTGTGGCTTGGGGTAGACTGTGACTGCCCCAATAAAACACTATGCAGCTCTAGAATGTGCATATGCATATGGTGACATGTTCAGTCCTAAGGGTGTGAAATGTCAGTACTTGCAGATGAACCAGTCTGCCTGTGAGCCAGCCTTCACTTAAGAATGATGATCATGTGCCAAAGATATGGAAATGGATGCAGTGAGGGGCCAAGCCAGCCAAGAGCTCCGCTCTTCCCCTAAGGGAGAGGTCCAAGAGCCAAGGGTGTTTAAAAGCTTATTAAAAAGCCTGAGAATGGGGAGAATCACCAGTCATTTTGAATCATGTCTGTTCAATGTTTTGTTAGTTCAAGGAAAAGAATGAAACCTAACAAAGGTGCGAAGCAGCAAAAACAGGAAAGTGAAAAGACCTGGGCTCCTTGGCAATCAAGACTCAGAAGCTGAGCAGAGGTGTAAAGGAAGACATTGTCCCAGTGACCACACAAGCCATCAGGGAACTTCAGGCTATTCAAGTAGTTTCCCAAGTCATTCTTGTTAGAAGTTGTTCCTGAAGGCTTCACAAGGGTGAAACAAAGCTGATAGCATGACTTTGCCAGTCTTTATCCTTAACTCTGTTAAAAAATACACAGAACACCCTGTCCGTCTTAGATATCAAGATGTAATGGTTGACTCACTGTGTCAACTTGAGACATTTAGAAACCTAAGTTGGCTCAACAATTCTGTATATTATGGGAGAAAGTGTGGCTGTCTGTATCCTAGTGTGCAGAAGGCCCATCCGATTGCAGCTCATCTGGGTAGTATAAAAGGGAAATGAGGAAGGATAGACTGGCCTCTGTTCTTTGGAAGAGCAAAGTCTTTACCCTGAGCTTGGACATCATCTGCTGGCTTCTAGTGCAGATTCTCAGATTCTGCCTTGGATCCTTCAGCCCCCTGGTGTTTTGGCCTACTGATATGGACTTTCATGGAGCAATGCAGTGAGCTCTAGGATTTGAACTGAAACATTTAGCCTCCAGGGTGGAAATACCTTCTGTATATTTCATTATCCAATTTAGTGGCTGACCACCATAATCCAATACTGTAAGTTCTTCCACATTTATATATCTTGTGTTATGTCTGTTAAAACACTGACTGATACAGATTTTGGTACCAGGAGTAGGGTGATTAGAGTGGATTAATTAAGAGTTAACTTGTAACATATAACTGAACTGAATTAGCATGATGCTCAGTGTGAACAGCTCCCTTGTGGATTGTTGCCAACAATATCAAAAGAGAGCTTAAGGGAACAATGGTATGCTGTTGATTCTCTTGGGGAAGCTGGTCATGCTGATTTTCCTGATGTGAACTCAGCTATTCTTGTTACTGGAAAAGCTTGGCTCCTTGCTGTTACTAAAAGGATGGCTGTGGTTCTGGTACATACCTTGAGCAATGTTTCCTGGGTCCAGTGTAGACTCCTCAGCCTGCTGGCCCAGATCTTTAATTCTTCTGGCACAGATTTGATAGCTTCTATCACTGATCATTGGTTCTTTTCAGCACAGATTATTCATACAGATTTGCATGAAACTTTGTCATGGGCTTTAGGCCTCCAGTGGACTCATGCAGGACATTGTTGTGAGATTAAGGACCTCAGCTTGATTCTTTGGGTCTCTAGTGTGTGGACATATCGTCTGCACTCTTTTGCTTTTGATACTTTGATGGATATTATAAAATAATCCTACAAACTATGTGTCCTGTATTGAAACATCTCCCTTATAAACTATGACTACAACACAAGAATACAGTCTTACAGCTCCAGCAGCTACAACGTCCCAAACAATCTACTCTCTCAGCAAATACAATTTTTTACTGGACAAATACTTTTCAACAAATTAGTTTTAGCTTATCAAATTCCAATTTGACTAACACCATCAAATTATATGCCTGTGGTTTTATCATGATAGTCCAAATTCTGATTCATAAAATGTGTGAGGAAAGAAATAAGGACAGAGGTAAAGGTGCCACAATATTCAAAACACCAAGAATGAGGTTTTACTCTGGGTTGATGCTTTATAGGTCATTTAAATATGCCCTGATGTTCAGCAAACCATTAATATTTATTGATTGCTAACATGTGTTAAAACTATACATAGTTGTAAGGACACAAATGATATTTTTCCTTCTGGTAACTTGTATTCTGGAATAATAACAATAGCACTAATTAGGTAGATAAATCAGATCTATAAACACTATATGTTAATTCATTTAACTCTTCTCAATTTGTTTATAAAATAGGATTGCTATTATATCCACTTTTCAAATGATGAAACTAAGTTTGAGAGAGCTTAAGTAGTCATCTAAGGTTACATAATAAGTACAAAATCAAAATTTGACTTAAGAAAATAGGCTCCAAACAAACAAAAAGAAAATAGGCTCCAGAGCCAAGTTGAAAGTATAAGCATCACACGAGCACACATGTCATTTTACCTATTTCTGATCATCAGAATGACTCACTACATAAACTGTTGAATGTGCAGGATCAAGAATGTGATCAAAATTCTAAACCAGGGCCAACCTGAGATCCCAGGAGACTCTACTGAGAGTGAGGGCTTAGGAGTGGTTATTTAAAAAGTGATAACATGAGAAATAATAGAATGATGCTCTGATTCAATTCCAACAATAGAATCATGAGAATCAAACCTCTAAACTGTCTTTTCAGTGCATAAGACACAAATCTCCTGTATGTTCACACTCAAATCCTTTGGTCCCTTCTCTATAGTTCCAGACAACTGTGCCCCCAGATGAGGAAGAAGTTACTCTTCTTTAGAAATTTCATTGTAAAGTTCATAGAGTAAGGAGTAAGGTATGCTAAATATTGATCTATAAAGAGGAGTATTTTTTTTCCTTTAATTTTATATATTTTTATTCATCTTAATGAGAAAAAAAGATAAAATAACAATGGCAGTTTCAAAACAAGTTAATAGGGTGGTTACAATAACGAATACCATGCATATTGTTGTCTTAATAGTAGTTATTCAGGGGACAAGATGCAGACCTGGTATATTCTCTAAACAATATTAGTACAAACTTTTATTCTCAGTGAACTAAGACAAAGTAGCTCTATAGCTATCCTAACTCTCCTGTACGTGCATATATATATATATATATATATATATATATATATATATATATTCTTTTTGAAGTTTCTAATACTAGAAGAAAATATCATACTATATCTTATAAGTAAATTATAAGTCAGATACAGTATGAATCATAAAACAAAAAATATAATTAAATGATATTTAAAAGTAATTAAATATAATTAAAACTTAATTAAATATTTCAAAGCAACATTCCAAAATTTAAATCATGAGTCCAACTTAGAGACCAGAATGTGGTGTATCATATGTATGAATCTGTAATCAGAATACTCACATAGTATCTGAAGTATTTGAATAGGTTAATATATACAAAGATATCAATTAAGAAAAATATTTCATGGTAGTAAAGAATTACTAAGAATAATACATGACATAAATACTAGAATGGCAAATATATGACCAGAACTTCTAACAGTTTGGAGATAGGATATGGCACAAAGTTCTAGTATGTCGTGTACATGGACAATGTCCATGATGCTTACTGGTGGCCAGATATCATTTTGGGGGCTGAGCTACTATTTCCTTGATATCAATCCTGTAGAGCCAGACAGAATCCTGACCCATAGGGTACAGGAGAAGTCTATTTGTAGAATATGCTGATGGACATATACTGCTGCTGTATACAAAAGAATAGTTGAAAGACCGCTTTTGTATACCTCTTTTTCTCCTGTGTTTGTTTTCCCTATTTGATGTATTCTCTCCATTCTCCTTCATGGAGTTGTGGCCATTTTGATGCCTCTCTAGAATATCTTCTAGTAAACTGTGCAGGGTTGGCTTTGTCAACATGAAATTCTTTATTTGTTCTTTGTCCTGGAAGAATTTCGCTTCTCCGTTGAACGTGAAAGAGAGTTTTGCAGTGCATAGTAGTCTGGGCTAGAATTTATTTTCTTGCAAGACTTGAAGTACTTTGCTCCATGCTCCTCTTGACTTGATGGTTTATAAAGAGCAATCTGTCATTATTCTAGTGGGTTTTCCTTTAAATATGATCTATTTCTTTTCTCTAGCAGCTTTTAGTGTACTGTTCCTATGCTGAATTTCTGTAATCTAGGTTATTTTATATCTAGGTGTGATTTTAATTGGGTTGATGTTATTTGGAATTCTATATGCTTCAGCTAACTGAATATCAGGTTGTTCCCCATATTTGGGAAGTTTTCTGCTATTTCTTCTGCCCATATTCTTTTTATATCATTTGTACAGACTCCTTCTTTGTCATTGATGCCTGTTAGTCTTATGTTGTTCAACTTTGCATTGTCTTGAAGATGTTGAATTATTTTTTCTTGCATCCTACTTGTTATTAAGAGATCTTTTCTTACCTCTTCACTAGCTGAAGTGATGTCTTTAAGGTGTGAAAGCCTATTTTCACTTTCATTAAATGGTTTTGCCACTTTGTGATTCAGGTTTTACATTCCATTATAGCACTTTGAATCTGATTCACACATTCTATTACTTTCCTATATTGTTCATCCAAGGATTCCATCATTTTTCTACTGTAAAAGGAGTGGCTTTAAAGATAACCAAAGAGCAATTATTCTAGATGTGGATAGACATTCTAGAACCTCTGGATCATGGACTATAGAGTGTGGAGAAAGATGTACTGGAAAGATGGGCAGGGGCTATTTGTAGATCAGCTCAGAAAACTTGCTGAAGACCTAGGGAAAGTTTTAGGTAGAAGATCCACATGAACAGACCTGTGGTTTAGAAACAGGGAACAGAAACTTAGTAGAAACACACTCAGAAGAATCTAATGGAAATGGTAAAACTCCCCAAGGAGAAAGGCAAGAATGGTGTGAATGTAATATAAAAGAGACACAGGCTGGGGAAGACCCATAATTCTAGCAGTACTAAGATCCATAATCCCAGAAGTACTAGGACCCATAATCACAGTGGATCATGAGTTAGTCTCAAACTGTAGAAGTCCCACCCCATGATTGCATGAGACTTTAGAAGGACAACTAGACACAAAACATAACATACTCCTCATCAACCAGCCTACCGTTCCTTTCCCTGCCTCACAGAGTAGACATCAAGTGACTGGGACTGGCATTTTTGATCTCTAGTTTTCAAGACTACTAATTTTCTCATCAGGTCTTATTTTGGGGGAAGTGAGGTAGGTAAGCCATTAGGTTTGCAGCAATAAGAAACTGATGCAGAGTGTGAAGCCCCAGTCAGGTCATCACCTGATTTCATGGTAGAGAAAACAGGAGGTACTTTTCTCAGTTGTTTACTCAGGTGGGAATCTGGGGGAAAATAGTTATTTTGATTTTGAATTTCTTAAGTGTGAGACAAGAGCAAAGATGAAAAAATGGCAATGTGTAGAATGCAGTTGGAAGAAAAGTTAGAAGACCTATGGGGCAACACTGGGGAGATTTGCCTTATTTTCCACCCAGCTGCAAGCAAGGATGTGCTCCTGAGGGAAAATGCACAATGTCAGGAAAAGGGTGAGGTCATTGGAGCAGAGGATTTGTTGATATTCCAATCAAGGAGGAACTGGAGCAAGATGGTCTGCAGAGGAGACTGTTTCTAGACATCACGATCTCCACCCAATCCCCTCTTAGATGCAGGCCCACAGGTATAGCAGCTCCCAAGACACCTCCACGGCTATTGCCTAGGTCTGCTATTGCAGGTTAGTGCCTGTTTGCTTCTCGTTAGGATTTAGATCTACTTGTTCCCTCAAGAGCCTCATGTACACATAGGTGGGGCTGTGAGAAGGTGAGTCCTGTGTCTTAGAGTTGGCTTTCAGACAGGGAGTGGGACCCAGTGGAAACACCCTCAGGGTGTGGCCTGGAAGGACAGATCTCCATCCCCAGTTCCTTCCCTCAGTCTCTCTTCCTGTGCACTTTGCTCTGAGCACCTCTCCTCTATTAGGCCCTTCACCCATGCTGTGTTGCCCTGCCTTCAGGCCAGCTGACAATGGACTAAAACCTCTACAGACTAGATTTCTGAGACAAAATAAACTTCTCTGTGAGCTGTGCCAATGATGAGGAAAGTGACAAAGACATTGCTAAAAGTCCTATGCTGTGTTTGACTCACTGCGTAACTGTCATAGGCAGCTGAATTAGATTTTTTTTTAAAAAGTATAGGCAGTTAGACAGGGTCAGGCCCTCAAGGAGACAAGATGGAAGACAAGGTGACTTTGCAACTTGGAAGGACAGATACTCCCATATGGGCCACATCTCAAGACAAAAGTGGAAACAAATACAACTAGTACTTCCCTAGGGATGGGCATCAGGGATTGATATTCTAAATAGGTGTCAGTCACCTTAAAAGTGCCAAAATGAGTCACTAACCCAAAGCCCAACAGGAAGAGACCCTGCTCCATATTCATGCCCGTTTGCTATGCGATTGGCTTCCTCATTTGGTACTGGATTTAATCAATTTCACCTGAGCAACTGTGTTTCTCTCACTGGTTGGCCATAGCTTTGTCCCACCTCATGGCCACCTAAGAAAGTTCCCATGTGCTCTACCTCCTTAGACTCACCTCACTACATGGTTCTTCTCTACAAAGGTCCCTGAAAGAGACAGCTTCCCAGGGAAAACCCACATGGGGCCCCCACCTCAATAAATATATTCTGCTAATAATCTCCGTTTGTTCCTAAAATTTATTATTCTGTTGTTTGTTTGTTTGTTTGTTATTTTTGGTACCGGGGATTGAACTCAGTACCTCGCACTTGCCAGGCAAACTCATCCAGGTACCTTTCAGGTCAAGAGTATCACTTTTCCCCTATATCATTAGGAGGTCATCCATGGAGACCATTTTTTGGTCCCTGTGTCATTACAATGTTTGGAGATGGGGCTGTTTGAAGAAAATTAGAGTTAATAGAGATGAGGCCTTCATCGTGCAATTAGTGTCCTTAGAGGAGAAAAGAAACACCTGGGTTTGCTCTCTGTCTCTGGCTCTCTATTTCTCTAGCTCTGTATCTATCATACTCTCTCCCCGATACAGTCAATGAAGTGGAGCTCTATGAAGATGCACCAAGAAAGCAGTATCATAACCATGACAGAAAAGAATTCTTACCAACAAATAGCACTTGCTGGGCTTTGGACTGGAATTTTTAGCCTGAATTAAAATAGATTTTTGTTGTTCAGGCCATTAACTCACTGGTATTTTACTATGTATAGCCCTCAAATTTGTTGAGTACAATTCTAGCAAACATCAGCCAGGAAGACTTCAGTAATTTCACCCATCCCCTGCCCTTGCTTCTGCTGCTGCCACCTTCTATGAGTCACAAGCATTTAGTTTTGTTTTATTTTTAATCAGGACTTGAATGTCCTCATTGTCACAAAGGATAAAAGATGAAAAGACAATCTCGTTTCAGAAGAAGTTCATGAAAAGTGCAAGTCCTCAGGCGGAAGGTGTCTCAGGTAGGCTTCATCTCAATGGGCTCTCCTCAAAAGATCCACTGAAAGATGCGTCAGGGGCAAAGCACAGAGGCCCTTGCTGTGACCCCAG
This sequence comes from Myocastor coypus, assembly GCA_004027025.1. Classification (NCBI taxonomy): domain Eukaryota; kingdom Metazoa; phylum Chordata; class Mammalia; order Rodentia; family Myocastoridae; genus Myocastor; species Myocastor coypus. The sequence goes on along the minus strand of PVJA010005838.1, from coordinate 63,532 downwards.
GACTCTGGGAGGAGGAGGCAAGGTCACAATTTTGATCCCAGCCAGAGTAACTTAGTGACTTGGCAACACCTTGTTAAGAAATAGTAAGAAACACTTTTTAAAGGAGTGGAGAAATGGCTCTGTGCAAGTGCCCTGAGCTTAGCCCCTAGTACCACAGATGGAAAGGGCAATCTTGCTTTAGTGAGAGGTGCACTCCTCACTGCCATATCACAAATCCTAAACTTAAACCTGAGGATTCATTGAGCAAATGGAGATTCTTCAGTGCTTTTGTTCTATTTCTGCCAAATCCATTACATGTGTTTTTATTTAGTAAAGATATCAATGGAAGCAGATATCTTTACTGTCTCCACTCCACAATTCCTCCACTATTGCCTGGAAAGTGGTGCCAGTGAGCAGGGCCTGAATCTGTACTCCACGCTTCCTCCATAGCCTCAGGAAGATACCTGCCTGTGGGCTGTAAGTCCACACTTTGCCCTTCTACCGCCATCCCCAGGACAGCAGTACTGGTGAGTGGGCTATGAATCTATACTCTGTGTTTCCTCCATTACCTCAGGACAGCTTGCTGGTGAAAGGAAAACAGCCATGCTGGAACAGAGGAAGCACCTTGAGGAACAGTCACCTCCTAGGAAAACCTCAACATCAGTGATAAGGCTGCCATCTAACATTAGAGATCTACAAGCATCACTGCAAAAAGCAAAACAAAATAGAAAATGTCAAGACAAAGAAGCACAGTGCAATGCTAAATGCTCAGCACATCCAGGATAACTCTAGAACACAAAGAGATTGGGGAAACTGGAACCCAACAAAGGGAACTCTGACATAACAGCAGTAGACGGGAAAAGACAAGTGAAAGAAGCCATAGGAAAAATAATCTCTAAGGTGCAAAAAAAGAAATGACTATCAAAATAAAGGATATAAACCAATAAAGGAGCTCAGGAAAATGATGGAAACCATGAATGCCAGACAAGAAATGGAATCAGTGAGATCTGAATAGAAATGCAGGAGATTAGAAACTCCATTGAAAATATATGTTTCAGATTGAATTAAGGCAAGGATCGAATATCAAATTTAGAAGACAGGAATGTAATCAACACCCAGGAAAAGAAAACATGTTAAAAATTAAAAGATGCCACAATAAATTAATTCAATAGCCATGGGATGAAGCAAATATATATATATATATATATATATGAACATAAGATTTATTGGAATCAGGAAGAAAATTGGAGATAGGGCACATGCCATTAAAATCAACTTCACAGAAATAATGACAGAAAACTTTCTAAATATGAATAAAGAATTTGACATACAAATAAATCAAGCATATGAACTCCAAATAGCCACAACCATAATAAATCTACACTGTGACATATAATAATCAAGATTCCAGAAAACCGGTACAAAAAACAAAATTTTAAGAGCAGCTAGAGAAAATAAAAATATCACTCCTAAAGGAAATCCCACCAGAATCACAGCAGATTCTGTGATTCACACGCCCAGCACAAATCCTAAAATGAGAAGAGATAGGAGTGAACTGTTTCAAGCCTTGAGGGCAAATCTTCAACCCAGATTGTGGTATCCCACAAAACCATCTTTCAGAATTAATAGGAAAAATAAAATACTTCCAAGACAAAGATCAACTGAAGAAACTTATGACCCCTAGAAAGCTCTACAGAATGCTCTGAAAAACATATTGGAAAGAGATAATGAAGACGACCAGCACAATTACACGAAAGGAAAGAAACTGCTAGGGAGCACGAGCAATTAAACAGATCAAGAACGAGTAACAAGGAAACAGCATGAAAAAGGAAAGCCAGTATAAATCACTTATAACCATCCCTGTAGATGGGCTCAACGCATCAAAGAAACAGACTGGAAGAATGGATCAAGAAGCAAGATCCAACAATATGTTGCATTCACGAAAACGTTACATTTAAGAAATATATATATATATATATATATATATATATATATATATATATATACCAGATCTTACTGTGCAGCTCGGTCTCACAGTGATTCCCTCAGCCTCCCCACTGCAGGAGTGCACCACCGTGACTCATTTTGGTTGCTGGCGTGGTACACCCAGGATCCCAAGGCTGGCATGACATGTGGTACTGGAGACTGAACCCAAGTCCTTGTGCTTGCCAGGCAGGCACTCAGACTGCCAAGCTATCTTGCTAGCCCTCAAAAGACATTTAACCCAAAAAGAAATTCATAGATTAAAAGTCAAAGGATAGAAAATAATTCTCTATGCCACAGAAACTGAGAAAAAAGCAAAGATAACTATTCTGTTTGTAGGCAATGTGAAACTGATCAGAAGACAAAATGAAAGTCACTACATGCTTGCTAAGGGAAAACTCCAAGAAGAAGAGATAACAGTCATACATATTTATACACCAAACACAGGTTCACCCAACTGCAAAAAAACAAATTTAGCTGACATGAAAATCTAAATAAACACTAACACAGTTGTAGTGGGGGACTTTAATATCCCACTCTCACAAACAGATCAACTAGGAAACAAGAATTAACAAAGAAATATCAGAACTAAACCAAGCCTGTTGATAAATGGACTTAGTGAGGATCTACCAAGTGTTCCACCCCAAAACATCAGATACCCATTCTTCTCAGCTGCACATGGGATGTTCTCCAAAATAGACCATATGTTAGCAGATTGAACACGCTTAAGTAAGTGTAGAGGAATTGAAATCATACCAGGTGTCCTTCTGAGCATAGCACAATGAAACTGAAAATCAATGACAAGGAAACCACAAAACTATATTAATGCGTGGAAATTAAATGATGCCCTTCAGAATAACCAATAGGTCACAGAGGAAATTATGGATCAAATTTGAAAGTCTATACAAGTAAATAATAATGCCCATACAGCATAGCAAACCATATGTGATGCAATGAAAGCAGTACTGTGGGAGAAATTTATAACAATGATGTCATACATCAGGAAAATAAAATGAATTCAAATAAGCAACCTAATGTGGAACATCAAACTTAGGAAAAGAAACATAAAAAAAATCAAACCTAAAGCTCTACAAAGGATGAAATTTTAAACATAAGAGCAGAAATTAATGTAATAGGGACTAAGAAAACAGTACAAAGAATCGATGAATTGAAAAGTTTGTTCTTGGGGCCAGGGAGATCGCTCCATGCACAAGTGCTTACCTGGCAAGTGCAATGTTGTGAGTTTGAGCTCCAGTCCCACCAAAAAAAAAAAAAAAGTTGATTCTTTGATAAACCATTAGTCAACCTCATCAAAAAAGAGGCATGAACACAAATTCAATCAATTGGGAATGAAAAGGGGAAATTATAACAGATCCTACAGAAATCCAGGAGATCATCAATACATACTATGAGAATCTATATTAATAAATTGGAAAACATAAGAGTAATGGACAGATTCCTAAATGCAACTGAATTGGCAAAACCAAATAAAAAAAAAGCATAAAATTCTAAATAAACCAATATCAATATCAGCTAATGAAATTGAAAAAAAAAAAAAAACTTTAATATTTACCAACAAAAAAATCCAGGCCCTGACAGATTCACTACTGACTTCAACAAGAAATATTATTTTTATTTTTTTTATTTTTATTTTTTTACTGAATATAGGTCTCACTACAAAGTTCAGGCTCATAGTGATCCTCTTGTCTCAGCATTCCCACCTCTGGAACTACAGACATACACCACCATGCCTGGTTCCACGGTTGGCACAGAGCACCTGGAGTTCCAGGACTGGCACAGCATGTGATATGAGAGATGGAACTTGGGTCTTTCTGCTTGTCAGGCAGGTGCACAGACTGCTGAGCTATCTCCCCAGCCCTTCAACAAGAAATTTAGAGATGAACTCATGCCACTAATGCTAAAACTCTTTTTTTAAAAAACTGAAAGGAAAGTAGTACTTCCAAATTCATTTCTAGAAGCAAATATTACCCTGATTTCAAAACCACAGAACTCAACCAAGAAGAAAACAATGGGTTTGTCTCCCTAATAAACACTGATGCAAAAATCCTTAATAAGATACTGACAAAAGGAATGTAAAAAATCATTAAGAATTCTAAACATCGTGGCCAACTACAATTCACACCAAGGATACAAGGATGCTTCAACATATGCAAATCAATAAGTGTAATACAACATATTAATAGAACCAAACACAAAAAACATATGATCATCTCAATAGATGCCAAGAAAAGCATATGACAAAGTCCAGCACGCATTCATGATAAAAAAAAAAAAACCTACAGAAAATTGGGATAAATGGTGTCTACCTCCATCTTAAGTTATTAATGATGAACCAACAACTAATATATTAAATGGTTAGAAACTGAAAGTTTCACTCTAAAGTCAGGAACATGACAGAGATGTCCATTATTACTACTTTTATTTGATATAGCTATGGAAACATTAGCCAGATCAATTAATTAGACAAGAGGAAAAAATAAAAAGAAAGAAGTTCTAATAATGTGAAGTTTGCAAGTGACATGATACTTTACATAGAAAACCCCAAAAGTTCACCAAAAATCTTGCAGATTTAACATGCATACTGAGTAGTATATCAGGATACAAAGTCAATAACCAAAAGTCAATAGTCTTCCTTGTACACAAGCAAGTAACCCACAGAAAGAGAAACTGGGGAAAGCACACTCTTCATGATGATATCCAAAAAAAAAAAAAATGAAATACTAAGGAATCAATCTAACAATGGATGTGAAGGATCTAAGCAATGAAATTACAATACCCTTAAAAATGAAGATGAAAAGGATATCAGAAAATGCAAAGATATCTTGGACAGGAAGAATCAATATAATGAAAAAGACCATACTGTCAAAAACTATTACACAAATTCAATACAATCCCAATCAAAATATCATTAATATATCTTACAGAGCTAGAGAAAATATTTCCTAAAAGTCATTTGCAACCAGAAGAGACCCAGAATAGCAAAATCAATTCTGGGCAACAGAGACAAGTCAGGGGGCATCACAGTCCCAAACCTGAAATTGTACTACAAAGTTACCATGATAAAATTAACATGGTTCTGGCAAAAGAAATAAATGAAAACCAGACCTGAGGATCAGTGGAACAGAATAGAGGATGCAGACACACCCCAAAATGTACTCAGCCAACCTATCTTTAACAAAAGAGCCAAACATATTCACTAGAAGAAAGACAGTCTCTTCAATAAAGGATGCAAGAAAAATTGGCTCTCTGTATGCCAAAGACTAAAACTAGTCCTATATCTATCATCATACACTAAACTAAAGTTAAAATGGATCAAAGATCTAAATATCATAACAAAAACATTAAATTTACTGGAAGAAAAAGTAGGCAGAAATCTCAAAGACCTAGACTTAGATGGAGACCTCATCAACAAAAGCCAGACTGCAAGAGAAATAACACAAAGAATCGATACGTGAGATCTCACCTTATTAAAAAGCTGTTGCACAACAAAAGAAATCACTGACAGAATGAAAAGACAACCCAGAGAGTGGGAAAAAATTATATTCAGCTGTCCCACAAAGGACTTATTTCTAAAACATATGAAGAAGTCAAAAAGTCAGATCCCTCAAATTTAATGATCCAATCCAACACGGGATATCTGAGATGAAAATGTATTTTTCAGATGAAAAAATACAAATGGGAAATAAATACATGAACAAACATTCAACATCATTGGTCACTTGAGGGATGCAAATTAAAACAACACAGATGCCATCTCACCCCAGAAAGAAAGTCAGTCATCAAAAATATCAACCAATAACAAATGCTGGAGGGGCTATGGGGAAAAAGGAATCCTTCTTCACTGTTGGTGGGAGTGGAGACTGGAGCAATCACTACAGAAATCAGTGTGGAGATTGCTTAAGAAACAGATTAGAGTTATTTATTCATCCTAGCTTTTCACAATTGGGGAATTCTCCCAAAAGGATTAAAAACATCACACCACACTTGTTACACAGCCCCCCATGTTTTTGTGAGCCCAATTTGTAATAGCTAAATCTGGGGAAATGTGTAGATGTCCACCAAAAGAGGAATGGGTAAAAAACATGAGTATATATAATGGAGTACTATTCAGTCATAATGGACACACTGGAGACTTTTATAGGCAAATGGATGCAATTTAAGACCATACTCAAGCCGGGCGTGGTGTAGTGGTGCACGCCTGTAATCCCAGCACTTGGGAGGTTGAGATAGGAGGATCAGTGTGAGTTTGAGACCAGCCTGGGCTACCAAAGTGAGCTCAAGGCCAGCCTGAACTGCATAGCGAGACCCTGTCTCAAAAAGACAAAAAAAAAAAAAAAAAAAAAAAAAAAAAAAAAAAAAAAAAAAAAAAAAAAAAAAAAAAAAAAAAGACCATACTCATATATGAAATAAATCAGACCCATAAGTGTAAATGCTGAATTGTCTCACTAGTATGAGAAATTGCACAAGCAAATAGGATCCAAAATGTACAACAGATATTGTGAACTGCAGGAAAAATGCAAAGGAAAAGAAATTGTGATAGGGGAAAGTGTAAATGAAAAAAGAGAGAGAAAAAGAGGAAAAAAAAATATATATATGATAGTTAAGACAGCTTTAGAGCTAGTTTCTCTTAGTTCCTTCAAAATGATGTTCTGTACTAATATTGTTTAGACACAATATTATGTTTGTATCTTTTTACTATTTTATTTTTAAAGAATACAAAATAGTGACTTAAAAGAACAGCATTAGAAATGATACAAGATTTCAATAAACAAAGTAGTAAGAATTCAACAACGGTTGCTATATCACATGATGCTATCTTCAAATCAGTTATTTCAACTACCAGATATAAATGTGTAAGATTCTTTAAAAAAAAAATTAAATAATGCAGAAGCTGAACAAAAGTGAAAAGGGGAAAATAATGAGTGTAAAAAAGCAAAATGTTTAAGCATTAACTGCTCCTTTCAAAAGACCAGGAGAAACCAACAATATAATTATCCAAACTATTCTGCATATATGTCTAACTATATGTTTTTACCGTCTTTCATTTTATCTTTTCCTCAATCCAGTATTTCCTTCCCACTGAACAATTTTTCTCTCTTTGACAGTATCTGTTGTACCTTTTAGATTTTTAATCACTCTTTCAGGTTCTCATACCAGTGAGATAATACAATGTTCGCACATGTGGGTCTATTTTATTTCACTAACCAATACAGTCTCTAGCTGTAATAGGTAAATCTTGGGAACTACCCAAATGCCCATGAACTGGGGAATGGATAAAAAAAGGTATGATATTTTTACACAACGGAATATTATTCAGCTATTAAAAAAAGATAAATTCATGCCCATCTCTTGCACTCTCAATTAACTAATAGGACCAACAATAGGCAATGTATCAACTTCCTAACTGTCCTATTAACCCGTTTCAAATCTGGAAATGTATCAATTGTTATAACAACTAATATATCAACCACTGCAGCTGTCAGCAACTTGTTTCATTGTTTATATGTTATCTTTTTAAAAGAAAATAATTGCAGGTCAGTGAGATGGCTCAGCAGTCTAAAACGCTTACATAGGCAAGCTTAGGCAACTGCAGGAACTGCAGTTTGATCCCTGGCATCACATGCTGCACCAGCCCCACCCCCAGGGCAGGCTGAGCCGGCCATAACAATAAAATAAATAAATAAGTAAATAAATAAAGTAATTGGATATAATTCAATATCTCATTGACAAAACCTTTTTTTAAATAATGAGAAAATCTTTACAGTAGAGAAACTATTAGAGGAAAAAGATTATACCTGTCTTAACTATGTTATCTGGAACAAAATACTTTTCCTCCATTTCTAGGTCACTAGCACACATGGTAATATCAGTTATGAGAATCTGACAAGATAATTAAATAAAAGTAATGTGGAGAAGAAAACAGACCAGCTATCCAAACCAAAACGAAAATAAGAAAGATGGCTAAACAGATTAGCCTTAACGCTAACCCCAACTCTAAAAACAGTACAGTCCCCATCTGACAATGACACTGTTACCCGTACATCAATTCCATTTCTTTCTTTCTTTTTTAAACAATTCCATTTCTTCTCAGAGTTGTATGATGAATTTATTTTCCATTTATGCCAAGCAAGTTGTGTGTCTAACGTTTACCTACTAATAACTAATGAATTGCTACTTGGTCGGTGTGTTTTGGTTATTACTTCCTTTAAGGTAAGAAAGGTAAAATTTTGAAAATTTCCTGAATTAGATAGTAATTTCTACCAAATTTTATTTCTATATTATCATTTAATCATCAAAACAAATAAAATTGGGCACTATGTGAGCCTACCCAAGTAAGTGCGGATTTTTCATGAGTTACATGCATGTTAAATTTAAAAATTTACTTTTAATTGATTCTGGAAACTCTTTTTGAAGTTCTATAAATGCTTCAGAAATCAGACGGAAGTCCACTAACTGTAATAGCACTTAGCTCATTTTAATGGAAATGGATTCATTAACATGCCAACTGCTAAAAACGTAGGAGCTCAGCCGGGTCCCTTGCCTGCCTTGAGGAAGAAATCCTACTTGTACAGTTTTACTTTAAAAATAGTCCTTGTTTAGATTGCTAAAAATTACTCCAGTGGTAGCCAATGGCAAGAAATCCCTTGTCCTCTCTTGCTCCGATGTGAGCATTTACAAACTCTTCAGTTAGCTTTTATTTTTATTTATTTATTTTTGTGTTTTTGAGACAGGGTCTTGTTGTGCAGTTCAAGCTGACCTTGAGCTCACTTTTGTAGCCCAGGCTGGCTTTTACTTTTTTTTTTTTTTTTTTTAAGCTAGCTTTTAGACTGTTTATCCAAAATAGTTTTCTGATTGAATTTTTTAACTATTTTTACCACCATTAGTGACAGACATGCTCTGGAGTTAACAGTTACCATTTAAACCTAAACCCAGAATTCACAATAATCCAAGAACTCTGCAATATGATCTTCTGAGTGCCATAGGAAAGAGCATTATCAGAGCAAGTCGATGGGAGAAGGGTGAGATGGTGCCTACTAAGCATCTCTCTGGGATAACCAGTTCTATAAAAATTAAGGTGAAACTTTTCAAATGCTTTTGTTCTTAGTTATCAGGTTTGCCTTAATGTTGGTGGCTGATGGGAAAAGGTTTAATTTCTATTTTGTTAATTTAGGAAGACACAGAGAATCTTTCTTGAATTAAACCGATTTTAAAAGAGCTCATAAAAAGTGGCACATGCCTGTAATCCCAGTACTTGGGAGGCTGAGGCAGGAGGATCGATGCGAGTTTGAGACCAGCCTGGGCTACAAGAGTGAACTCAAGGCCAGCCTGAACTGCATAGCGAGACCCTGTCTCAAAAAGACAAAAAAAAAAAAAAGAATTACAGTGAGTTGGGGCAAATATTTTTAAAGACTGTGGCCACACGGAACGTGAACACCCGCACTAATATTACCTTTAGGTCTTTAGAATCAATCTGTGCCTATGTTGGTTGTTTGTTCAGAGCCATTAGCTGCATTCCAGAAATGTACAATATGAAATAGGGAGAATAGTACAGAGTGAAAAAGACTATTTTCATTCTATTTAAAGATTAAAATGCCAGGAGACTCTATTTCCCAGTTTGGTTAAATATTAAATGCCACTGGTTAACATTTCAAAATACTGTATGAAGCTGCTGATGCTTTTCTTTAGAAAACTGAACTGAGCCCAGCTGACAACCTGACAAGGCGTCGAAAATGCTATTCGCGGCCCCTGTCACCGGCCAGAGCCCAGAGCATAAGCCTGCCGCTCTCCTGTCTGCTGCTGGGCTCCCCTGCCAGGCGCAGCATCACAGCCACAGGACGCTGGAAACGCAACCTCTTCGCGTTGAAAACCAGCTCTGCCGCTTCTTCTGGTACCCAGGACTGGGAAGGAAGCAAGCAGACAAATGCAGAGGAGACTTTGATGGAGTGGAGTTGGGCAAAGATGGCTCATGTACTGCACCACCAGCAAGACCTACAGAAGACAAACTGTAAAACATTATAAAGGAGAAGGAAAAAATACGTTTGCATGCTTATGTCTAACAATCTAAACAACTACTTTGAAGGCATTATGCAGCACAAAAACCATTGATGAATTCCTGTTACCTTTTTTTAGAGAAATTACGTATCATTTCCAATGACTATTTTACTATTTTTTACTCTCTTTAAATATTTTTAAAGATATATGGAAGAAGCTGATATGCTGGGCTTCATCAAAATGAAAATTCTTCTGTTTTAAAAATGTTATTAGCAGGGCTGGCCAGATAGCTTAGTGGATTTAAGCTCCTGCTTATGCAGACGCAGGGGTCAGAGGTTCGATCCCAGCCTAGTGTGCCAGCCCCCTCCCCCAGGCACACTGAGATGGCAATTTATACTGGCTGTGGTGGTGCATGCCTGTAATCCCAGGGCTTGAGAAGCTGAAAACAGGAAAATCACTGCAAGTGTGATCTGCGTAGAGAAACTCTGTAGAACCTATAGACTTTCCCTGTACTAAAGTAAAATTAAAAAAAAAAGATTTGCAAAACTCATTCTATAAAAACTTTCAACGAGCAAAAAACATGAACAGAGACTTCCTCCAAAGATTTGGCCTGGCCTTGTTTAGGGGAAGCATAATTTGATTTGTTTGTTTGTTTGTTCTTTGTTTCTTTGAGACAGGGTCTCAAAGGGGTTCAGGCTGGTCCTCAACTCACTTTGCAACCCAGAGTGGCCTTAAGTGATCCTCCTGCCCCAGCCTCCTGGGTGCCGGGATTCGTTGCATGCCCCCACATCTGGCTTCTCCCTGGAGGTGCTGTGTTGACAGCAACTAACAGACAAAAAGTGTTCAGCACTGATACTCATCAAGGAAATGCGAATTAAAGGTCCAATTCAAAACAGCAGCACACCTACTGAAGTGAGCAAAATTGCAAAATCTTAACAAATCCAGTGTCTATGAGAACTTGGAGGAACTGAAAGCTTTACACACTGCTGACAAGGCACAACTAGAAGGCACAGCTTTTTTAGATAATCTTACTGGAAAGATTCAGTGGCTCTGTACGTACTAACCCAAGAGAATGAAAGTGTTTTTACACTTACAATAACAAAGTGTATTACTACAGAGAAATAAAACTTGTACACAAATGCAAGTGAAGGTATTTTTTTATGTATCTTTGCTACAAGATCTCACTATGCAACTTAGACTCACAGTGAACTTCCTGTTTCAGCTTCCCCAGTGCTGGCATTACAGGCTTACAGGGCCAGGGAGATAGCTCAGCAGAATGAGTACATGCCCAGCAAGTGCAAGGTCCTGAGTTCAATCCACAGTGCCGCAAAGAGAAAAAAAGAAAGAGAGAGAGAGAGAGAGGAAGGAAGGAAGGAAGAAAGAAAGAAAGAAAGAAAGAAAGAAAGAAGAATTATAGGCATTTGCCACTACACCCAGATTCAGTGGCCTGCTCAGTGCTCCTAGGGGTGGGGCCTGCACAGCATGTGGTGCCAGAGATGGAATCCTGGTTCCTACACTTGCCCAAGCTGATGCTTAGGTCTGCTGAGCTATCTTGCCAGCCATTTGTGTGTGTGTGTGTCTGTGTGTGTGTGTGTGTGTGTGTGTGTGTGTTTTCTGTAATAACAAAGAAAATGGGAAAAATCCAATACCACTAATACATGTGCTTTATTTACATGATAGGGTATACCTGTCAGTGATAAGAAAAAGAAACTTTGTCCCCTGGTGAAGTGAATGGATCTTCAAATAATGCAATGCATGAAAGAAACTAGACAAAAGAGCAAAAACATATTATACAATTCCATTATATAAAATTCTAGATAATACAAAGTAATCTATAATAATAAAGTATGGTTCTGTGCTTGGTACAATGGTGGGTGGCCCAGGCAGGAAGGAGATTTATATGTGGTGCAAGGAAATACTTGGTAGTGCTGAACATGTTAACCATCTCAGTTATACACATCATTGTACAGATATAGAAACATGTGTCTCATGTGTACAGTTTAATGTACACCTCTTATCACTCACTAAATCTGCATTCTAGAAAAGGTAAGGAAAGCAAAGAAATAAAAACAAAAGAGGAGAACAGTCTCAAGACAATGTCAGGATACCACATTGGAAGAAAGAACCAGAGTTTTCTGCCTCTGGCCCACACCGAACTTGCTTTTCCACCTTGAGCTCACTGCAAATCGGTGAGCTCTCTGTGGAAGAACACAATCTTCATAACTATTAGGCATGCACGAGGCACCAATTAGCTGCTTCCCCTACTTGCCCAGGAGAATAATCAATATGTTACGCGTAGCAGAGCCTGCAAATTCGAAGTACAGTGTTTCTTTCCTCTGCGAGGTTAGGCTGCTAAAGCGTACTTAGCCCTGAAGAGCAGGAAAGGCAGATGCACAGTGGTTTTTGCTCCAGTCCTCTGCACCAAGACTGGTCTCCAGGGAAATCTGCATGGCTTTGTCATGGGCAGATGAAGCAACCATTCCCTGATTCTGGTTAGATGCTCCCTGGTATGAGGAACATTTCCTCTTTGCCAGGCATTCTTGTTCACATGGCTTCCTCTGGTGCTGTACCTGTTTACAATATGTCCTAACAACGCAGAGCCAAGTCCTGATGTTCCCACCCAGGAGTTTGGACAGCTTCAGGCCACCAGCTAATTTGGCCCCCTCCACCTTCCTCCTGATAGTAATGATGAGAGTGAGGACAATAACAAAGCCTTAGACTTTTTCTCCACTAAACTGTTGGCATGCAGATAGAGTCATCTTCAGACATGTTCTTGAAGATATCAGCTTTGACATCTTTAATGCATGATCAAGTCCAAAGTTCTTTCCCATTTCTATCTCTCCCCTGCTGAAGATGCCAGTGGGTTTAACTGAAAATGGCTGTTTGCCAACTGGCTGCCTCGTATGCCCTGGTGGCTGCCCAGTGTAGCTCGTGGGCCAGAAGCATCAGGCTTCAAGCTGGACTCTGGTTCCTGCTAGAACTCTAAACCACCTCACAAGCAGCAGCAAAAAGACAAGATATCTACAGCACATGCTATTTCCTTACCACAGGCTATTTTCTCAACACAAATGCAGTTCTGTTTACGCCACTCTGTAACATGGATGCAGAGTATCTCCCACACACAGAACAGGCCATTCATATAACTGGATAGGCACCATCATGGAGTCTGCACTGACAATTGACCCAGAAATGATGCTATCGGTTATGCCACAATGAATTCAATGCACTGGTAGAGAAAACAGAACTCTGGCTGAATCCTTGGCTTCAGGTTGAGATCAAGCCTCCCAGAAGCCCTACACTGATACGGGTGAAAAAAACGTAACTCCAAACCTGCCTGATGTCAGGTACACCACGTTTGTGTTCTTAAAAGTCAAAGAAGGAGCCGGGCGTGGTGGCTCACGCCTGTAATCCCAGCACTCGGGAGGCTGAGGCAGGAGGATTGGTGCGAGTTCGAGACCAGCCTGGGCTACAAAGTGAGCTCAAGGCCAGCCTCAACTGCATAGCGAGACCCTGTCTCAAAAAGACAAAAAAAAAAAGTCAAAGAAGGAATTCTCAACAATGAAGGAGGTTAACAGTAGAAAAAAAATTGAGAGATAGCTCCTAAGATACAGAAGGAGACCTAGAATGCCAGTGAGGTTAGTTCTCAAAGGAATTTTATAGTGCAAAATTATGAAATGGATACAAAATCACAAGGTAGGTAAAACATAGGTCAAAATTATAATCAACCAGGGGCCAGGGAGACAGCTGAGCAGCCTAAGCACCTGCCTGGTGAGCACAAGGTCCTGGGTTCGATCCCTATACCAAAAGAGTGAGAGAGTCCAACCAAAATTATAATGAACAGTAAGATTATAAGTCTAGCCACTTAGATAAAATCAATCCGCTGGGAAGTAGGTCACATAGCAAGTGTACATGGAAAAAACAAAGGCCTTCTTAGGAAGGGATGGACTGGCAGGTCTGGTCATCCACCTGGGTGACTAATGTCTATCTAGACTTTATTGGACCAGGTGAGTAGAGTCTTCAGTTCATTGCTTACCCTTGGGGAGGCAGGGAGGCCTGATCATTCATCTTTATCTTTAGGCCCAGCTTTTGAAAGATGCATCTCCAGCCACAGTTGTTTTGTATTCTTCACTTCTTCACTGAATTCATAGGGACCTAGTCGTGTCTGACTGCCCACAGTAGTTCTACCTGCCTTAGTTGTCTGTACTATGCCACTACACCAAATCTACTAGACACTGAGCCCACAGGTTTTGCCTTTCAGCCATTGCCAGAGTACATGAAATGGAAAGGTAGCACCCGTACAAGCACTGATTCTTCTTCAGATACCGCACTCTTCCAGGTTTTGAGTTGCTCTTTTGGTCCCCTTCAAAGGTTATGTGCTTAGAGTACATGGGCAGCCATGCTCCAGGCATTTTCTAGGTTATCATTGTAGAGATGTACTCCATGGTATACAATGCCAACAATGGGAAAATTCCCACTAGCCGCAGAATTTGGACAGAACAAATCTGTCTTCAGAAATACTTTACATAGTATTAAAACTGAGCCGCGGCTTCTCATATTTCTTCCACTTTCAATGCTGATAGTAGGAGTATACTAAAAGTCTCTCCTCAGGCCAGAGGTAAAAGGACTTCTACAACCTTCTCCCACCAACTTAACGTGTCTCCAGCCCCAGCTTTAGACACAAGACCACATTTTAAAAGCTTCCCGAGGGGCTGGGGAGATAGCTCCGAGGCACAAGTGCCTGCTGGGCAAGTGCAAGGTCGTGAGTTCGAACCCTGGTCCCACAAAAAAAAATAAAAAAAAATAAATAAATAAAAAATAAAAAAAAATAAAAGCTTCCCAGTTCACATTTATTTCAATTACTGCTCATCCAAAGACTAAATTAAAATGTTGGCTATTTTGATAGTCTCCATCTACTGTGATTTTTAAGAAATTAAATTTTCTAGAGTCGGTGCAAAGCTGACCAGCTGTGCCTGGGAGCCAGCTTGTTTCCTCCACTCCTTCCACTCCCTGATGGAGGAAGCCACCAGCCTTGAGTCTGAAACATAATTACATGGTTGTGCTTTCTAACATAATAATTACAATGCTGGTGCCACCTTGGCATGATTGATCAAGTTGTGCTTTGTTTCTTACCAGAGAAATAGCTCTGAAGTTTGAAGATAGGATGAATTCTTACAATTCCATGCTCCTCTGCACATGTTTTAAACTTTCCTTTGCCCTTCCTGGCTCAGAAACAGGGCCAAGCCACCAGTCACACATATTCTAGTTCCCTGCCACTTCCCACTCCCTCATCCAGGTCTGTTCATGTGTATGATATAATCACATATAGGATGAATATTGACATTTTTCTTCTTCAAAGAGTGATTACAACTGAAGACATATCGCTATTAATCCACCTCAAAATCTCCCCCTTGACTTGAGCCCATTTACCCCCATCCTCTTGCCACTTTCTAAAGCAGTTCTGGAGTCTCCTTTCATGCATATCTTTAGTTATGCTTTTCCAGCTGCTTTGATATTTGGTATCAAGTCAATATGTTTCTCTTTCATGGTCATTTTGACTTAGGGAAATAGTCAGAAGCTTCACAGTGCCAGATCTGTTGAACAAATGGGATGAAAACACACTACCATGTCTTTTGACTCTCTTTCTGTTTAATAGACAACTAGATGGGTTGACATTGTACTCATCCATGGATTAATCCATTGATCCATTAATCCACTCCCTGAGGTAGGGGTGGTGCAAGTGAAGATGGACTATGGACACCTAGGCTGATGCTAAGCTGGTTTACGCCAGAGTCTCACAACTGCAAGGAGCCTTGCAGTCTGCAGGGTGCACAGAGACCCACATGACAGCTGGTGGGTATCCAGCCCAATACAGCAGACACTGACTGTATTAGGACACAGGGCTCTGCCTGGTGCTGGGCAGTTCTAGGGCCCCTTCTATAAGCACTGGGCTGATATAATAGCTGTGTTGCCCAAGCCTAAGAGGTGGGTGATGAAGTCAGACCCTTTGTCACCATGGCTGGTTTTGAGCAGGTCTGCCTATGAACCTCAGAGACAGAGAACCTTGAACAGTCTTAGAAGATAAGCAGATATTCCCTAGGGTCTCTCCAAGGCTGGATCCAGTGCTGTCCCATAGCACAGTTCTCTGCCCGACGCAGGGGCCACCTTACAGTCTCCATCTGTGAGCTCCAACCTGCACCCATCGAAGGCCTTCAATTTCTACCCAGTTCTGTGTTGCATCACAGCAGGCCTGGCACCAATCTCTGAGAAACTCCTGTGCTAATTTTTGTGCCTCACTCCCCATAGATGGAATCAGGCCACCAAGTTTGTCAGCAGAGGCTCCAACGAACAGGTCACTTGCACCGACTGGCCTGGTGGTAGGGACAGGTGGCTTCATCCAGCAGTAGGGTGCACCAGGGTGAGCCCAGGCATAGGTTTCAGATCTCAGGCCTGGAGTAAATTCTTGCTTTTCCTTAAGCAGGAAGCTCTCCCCATGTGGAACAGCTTGGAGTTGGGCGAGTGGTAATGCAGGCAACCTTTTCCTTCCTTCCTTCTTCAGTATGCTTTCATTCTGTTACAGCACGGCCAGGCACTGTGTTCTCTCCCCTGACTTCCTTAGCTCTCATTAAAGCGGCTTCACATAAGAACAGCTGTTCAGCTTCATGTGTCTGCAGAGAGTCACCTACCAGAAGATCTCGGGCGCCCTCTCACATTGCTCCCCAAAAGTGTGAATTCTGAATTCAAGCCATTTATTTTCTCTTTTGAAGGCAAACAGTTGTAGAGCTTCTATTTTTTACATTATTTCAATAGAAGTAATTTATACTTGAAAAATAAAATTTATAACAAGAAGTGTCGGAAATGCCATCACAACTACAGATAAAGTTAAATTAAGTCACCAATAGATAGTACTCTTTTACTGAAAGCGTTGGCTGCTATGAATAGTGAATGATATAGCTGAAAATATGGTTGTATATTTAAAATTTCTGTATCCTACATTCAATAACATAATGCAGAAGCATTCATTTTTAAGTTAAGTGTATAATATATAAGAGAATTAGTAACATCAAAATTACTCTTTGCTACTTTAGGGTAATCAGAGCCTATGTTTAATTAAAAAGCCAGCAAAAACCTCTCTTCCCATTCCAATAAAATAAAGACACTCAGTAGTTATTATAAAAATGCCTCTTTAGTATAATTGAAGATACGATAGTTATGCTACATAGTTTAACATTAATTTGGTAGCATAGGTAGTATCAATGATTTATAACTATTCAGGCTCTTTCTTTCTTTCTTTCTTTCTTTCTTTCTTTGTTTCTTTCTTTCTTTCTTTCTTTCCTTCTTTCAAGTCTCAGCATAAAATCTACCTGGCAATAGGCAGCCCATTTTTGGCACAAGGGAGCCGCAGTGTCCCCAGGAGCTGGGCTGCTGTATTTTGGCGCCACTCTCCCACATGGCATCCTCCATCTCTGTGGTCACTTCATGGTCCCTGACCTCAGGCTGGAGTGCTCAGGACACACAGTTGGCAAAAGAAGGCAGATCCAAAAGGACAAAAGGATTTCTCACTATTGATTTGGTTCCCTTTAAATGGTCTTCCTAGAATTTCAATGTTCAATGGTTCCACTTAGATCTCATTTGCCAAAGCACACTTAACCTGGTCAGAGCTAAGAAATAAGAGCAATAAGGTTTATTGTTGTGTCTGACTCTTCTTTTCCAGACAGCAATGTGCCCAAGTTTGTTCTTAAGCTGAGGGTGGAAAAGGATGTTGGATTAGGTGACTATCAATCTCTGACACATGTTGTATTTTTGTCCGCATCTTTAACAAACCTAATTTATTTCTCAGTATAATCGGAAATGCATTTACTGCTAGCAACTACTGCCATGTGCTGCATACAAAGGCAACACTCGAGAGCTCTGTCTACTTAACTTAATGCAAAAACCTCCAGTGTGGGCTGCTTTGGATTTCATTTGCCTGAAGTCTTCATGCAGTGGTGACTCGAACCTACCATTATTTTTCTCTTCCAAAGTGCTAATAAAACCTCTGCTCACACAGCACATGACAGCAGTTTCCAATTTCTAATGTAGTACAGACTCCCAGCAACTGGAGAAATTAAAATTGTCTCCTTTTTCCCATGGAAAAAGTTGAGGTGAAGGGAGACAATATTCCTAAAGTCATGCAACTAAATTTAGGGCTGGACCCTACGTGCCCAAGCTTCCCTGAGGGCAGGTCCCTCCCATGGTCATGCATGTGTCTCTGCAGAGGCACTTCCTCAGGCATAGAGTCCCACTGAACACACTGCAGACAACCCTGAGCGACTTACCAGGTAGCTTAGGAGAATGTGTGTTTTCCTTAAAATGCCACTTTGGGGACCACATAATGACCTCAGGTGGTTAAAGCAACTGCCTAACTCTTCTATGTCACAGCCTCCTCATTTCCATCTGACCACTTCATACAGTGACACTCCAGTAGAGGGCAGAAAGTGACATGGGTGTACAACTAATGGCGTCCATAAAGTTTTGATAGCAAAGGGTAAGTATTAGCAAAGAATTTCTTTTGTTGATAGGGTGTGTGGTCCTAATTTAAAAACATAATAGAGAATGGATCCCACTTGAGGCTCAGAGCCATTTTTAAAAATTCGAAGTGTTTTTTTTTTTTTTTTTTGCTCCAACTTTTGCTAGCAGTGGTTTTATTCAACAATGCCATATGTTCTTCTGGACTCGATACATCTGAGCAGCCTCTCCTATATGTGTAGAAAACAACTACTAAACTTTTCTGATGAAATGTTGTCTGAATTGATTTTAATCCCCACCCACTTAGAAAAAGGGGAAATATTAAAAACTGAGATTCACAAATGATTTCATACATAAACAAGCCCTAAAATGTTTTAAGAGTGAACAAGTTCTGCAATGATTCTATATATATAAAATCTCCAAGTTCAACATAAAATTCAGGCTCATAACAGGAAAGAAAAACAGCTGTGACTGCCCATTATAGAGTTGATTCAAAGTCAGTCTTATCACAAAGTGTGTGTGCAGCCTTGGTGTTTTAGAAGCACTTGGTGTCCTTCACTGAAGCCTTGAATACTTCTAAGTGTATACCATACAGGGCACTCTTGTACAGTGGAGAATGGCTGCCTTTTCTTTATAACATGCAAGTACTGCTCCTTTTCCAGGGTTTTCTAGGCAGTTAGCAACCTCACCATCATGTATGGATGTCTCTGTACCTCCAACTGCATGGAGGGCAGACCCTCTGGCTTCTGTAACTAGGCTTTTGTACTTGGGGGCCAAGCATACTTATCAGAGGTCAGATCATGGCCCTGCTGCTGCAGGCCAGGCATTCTGCACAGGAGGGAAGTGACTGTGTCCTTCGGCTCAGGAGCCAAGCATGAGGGAAAACTACAATTAGCTTTGTTGCTTCTCTGAAGACTCTGTATTTGCATTTTAAATTACATTTTAGTATATTCATGTTCATCTTTCTTTTGGCTTTTAAAGCTGGAACAGAGACTCCCGACAAAAACACTGCCTAAGATTGGCATTTATTAGGGGGAAAAACACGTCCACATGATTTTTTTCCTAAAATATTCCTTTGAGATTAGTTATTTCAGAAAGTCATGTTGACAGGCAGATGGAGAAAAAGACGCAAGATGGTTTCAGAGATTCTAGGAATCTTAGCGCCTGGATTTCCATTTTAACATTTCAATTCCTTCCTAGTCAGTGAGTCTCTAGCTCACACTATATTAAAACGTGTACAACAGTAAAATATATATTAAACTTGCTCTCCTGGTAGAGGCTGAAAATTACATAGTTTATCACACCAATAAGTTTACTGAAATAGAATCAAATCAGGTTTCTTGTCTCTTACATCCCTGTATAGATTATCTTTCTGCAAATCTGTTAAGGTCTGTCTGCTTTCTCTCCCACTGAGTGGCATAAACATTATTGATTAGCAAAAGCCTTCTCCTCATCACTGGGTGTTACAATACAAAGCCAAACAAAACACACGTGAACTGGGTTGTGAGCACATTCCTCCTCACTACATGATTAATGCCCTTGTCACTGTTTAGGCTCCGTTCACTCAATATGGTAATGGTCAGATGCAGAAAACACCTTTCTTTTCATTTCATTATTAAAGGACAAATGCTAAATAACTAAAGACTAAGCTGTGTACCCAGAGAGAGTAGAAAGGTAGTATGGTTCAATCCCTGGTGCAAGGAAGAAGAAAGAAAGAAAGAGAGAGAGAGAGAGAGAGAGAGAGAGAGAGAGAGAGAGAGAGAGAGAGAGAGAGAGAGAGGAAGAAAGAAAGAGAGAGAGAGAAAGAAAGAGAAAGAAAGAGGGTGGAAAGAAAGAAAGGAAGGAAGGAAGAAAGAAGAAAGAAAGAGAGAAAGAAAGAAACAAAGAAACAAAGAAAGAAAATAAGAACAAACTGTCAGGTTTCCAAGGGAGATACTAAGATGGAAAGGTGCTGCTGTCATTGAATCAAAGCAGCTAAAAGGCTGATATTGCTAGACATTTCTAATTCTCTATATCTTCCTGGTCTATCTTATTGGTATATATCAAGCACATCCTTACTGGTATGTGTCATGCAAACAATTTTTCTAGAATTGATTGATTTCTTGCAGATCATGTGTGTGTGTGTGTGTGTGTGTGTGTGTGTGTGTGTGTGTGTGTGTGTGTATGGGAGCATGTGTATGATATAATAATCAAATCCTTTAGGCTTGAAGCAATTTTACATGCATTCATTAAACAATCTGTTGTATAGAATAAAGCCAATTGTAAAAAGCACAGATGAGACCCTGGTCTCAAAACATTTACATGCCAGTTAGCAAAAGAGTAGGTAAGAAATAAATAAAGGCATAAAATAATTTCTGGTAGTTGTAAGTGCAGTGAAAATAAATACTGCTCCATTCTGAGATGAGCAGCTTTGGAGAGGATGTTCGGTACGGTGGCATGGTACAGGCAGCCAGGGGGTCCCGGCCAAGGAACCCTGGCTGTTCAGAGAGGATGAAGTGGGCACTGAGAAGGGAATGCACAGAGATATGAGCCACATGTTTACCGCATGAGGAGCTATGGAGCATAACTGAGACATCACTACCCCAAACATTAAAACATCTGATTTATCTTCCAGTTTAAAGTTTAGGAATATAAGGAATATAACTCCTCCAGGAAACTCACTAACTCAGTACACAAGTGGTCTCATTCAATGTCTTCTGCTTCAGGCTTTTCTCTCTCTCTCTCTCTCTCTCTCTCTCTCTCTCTCTCTCTCTCTCTGTCTCTCT
Organism: Myocastor coypus; assembly: GCA_004027025.1. Taxonomy (NCBI): domain Eukaryota; kingdom Metazoa; phylum Chordata; class Mammalia; order Rodentia; family Myocastoridae; genus Myocastor; species Myocastor coypus. The sequence goes on along the minus strand of PVJA010005838.1, from coordinate 42,287 downwards.
CTCTCCCTTTCTCCCTCTCTCTCTCTTGTCACTCTGACTGTCTCTTTCTCTGTCTGTCTGTCTCTGTAAGGTCTCATACCTTGATCTCCCACAAAGCTGCTGCTTCTTACAATACCCATAATGGTGGTCTTGTGGGAGTCAGATTCTAGCATGAATCCAGGCTTCCAAGCCATCTTATACTGCTCTTCCAAGTCCACCAAAATTGCTTCCATCACTCTGTCATTTTCTGTCACCAAGTGAAGCTCTGAGCCAGTCCCACTGTTAAGGAAGAACAACCAGACACCATCTTTCACCAAGGCAGTAAGAGAACATGCGGCCTCTGTTGAGTCTGCAGCAGGGTCATGCAAGGGGTTCCACGATCACTCTGAGCAGTAGGTGAAGACATAGGAAGGTTTAGTTCGGAAATAACACAATTCCATCTTTGTTTAAAAATATCATTTGGCTGCTATACAAGATAGCTAACATAATTATACTTCTCATTTCTTTCAGTTATTGACAAGATCCACATGTGTTTGTATTGGTTAACGAATTTTACATTCCTACTTTTTTTTTTTTTTTTTTTTTTTTTTTTTTTTTTTTTCTTTTTTTTTTTTTTTTTTTTTTTTTTTTTTGTCTTTTTGAGACAGGGTCTCGCTAATGCAGTTCAGACTAGACTTGAGCTCACTTTTTGTAGCACAGTCTGGTCTCGAACTCATACCGATCCTCCTGCCTCAACTACCCAAATACTGGGACTACAGGTGTGCACCACCACTGCCCAGCGCACACCTACAACTTGAAATCTGAAAAACTTCTTATTAGCGATTGTTAATTTCTTATTGTCCTGTTTTATAATTTTATATTATTATTTTTTATTTATTTCTTTCACTCTTTAAAATAAAAAAAAAATCATTTGGCTGCTAGAGTATACACTGCTTGAGGACAAGAGGGCAAACAGAGCAGCTAGCTAGAAGCTACTGTACATATCTAGATGGAAGGAGAGCCGTAGGTGAAGAAAGGAGCAAACATGAATGCTCTGAGGAGGACCTGCAGATGGCAGATCTGTGAGAGCAAAGAATCAGGGTGACTCAAAGACACCCCCAGGGCTGGCTGGGCAGTGGGCCCATTCACTAGGATAGGAAAGAAGGGGTGAGACCTCCCCCACAGTCCCTGTCGCCCTCATGGTGGCTGTATCATATGGCTTTATTGTCTCCAATTGTTCCTCACATGAGGACAGTGGGATTCTTATTTAAAAAAAAGAAAAAAAAAAGAAAGAAAAATTAAAACAAAGATGGAAACACAGCAACAGTAAATAATAAAAATGGTAAAGAATTTGAAAACAAGGATAGAAAATTGACAATAGTTGTGATATTATTCATTGTTATCATCAAATCTATTGCTCAAATTACCAGCTATAGGCATGCAAGATTGATCAAACAGTTAAACATTAACTCTTCCTTTCAATAAACCATTTTTTTTCACTTTTTATTTTTTAATTTATTTTAAAGAGTATAATTATAATAAATAAGATATTACAGATGGCACACACTTAAAAGAACAACATGAAAGGTATTCAGTTGTGATTGTTATAGTGTACATTGCTGTAGTTGCTCAAATTACAGATATTAGCATATAGAACTGGTCAAAGTAAAAATTTGAAGCATTAACTGCTACTTCTGGGATCAGGGAGATAACTCAGTAGAATAAGCACTTGCCTGGCAAGTGCAGGGTCCTGAGTTCAATTCCTGGTACTACAAAAAAAAAAAAAAAAAAAAAAAAAAACTGCTACTTCCAAAAAACTAATAAAAATTAATACTAGCGCAATCATCTCAGCTATGCTATGTATACACTTACATGATTGTCCCCATTCCTTTTTTTTCTGGTTTTCTCCTCTCCCTCACTTCAAAAGTTTACTCCTCATGTTCAGTTTTTTTCTTTTCTATTTTACTCCATTTTTTCCATTTTACCCTATTGTACCATACCACAGTGCTATGTGTGCGCCCATGTGCACAGCAGCATAATTTGTCGTAGCTAAGTCTTGGAAACAACCCAAATGCCATCACGTGAGGAACGGATACAAAATACGTAGTATTTTTATACAATGGAGTATTACTCAGCTATAAAGAAAAACAATCTCAAGGCTTTTATAGGTAAATGGATGTAGCTAAAGGCCATACTCATAAGTGAAATAAATCAGACTCACATGTATAAACATAGCAATGTCTTCCTCATGTAAGAACCTGAAAGACAGTGTGATTCTTAAAAGAAAGAAGGGGTGAAAGGATGGAAAAAAGGGGACAAAGAGAAAGGGGGGAGAAGAAAAGAGAAAAATAGAAGTTTTCTAAAACACATAACTAAATTATGAAAGAACCTATCTAGAATTTGTTCTGATAGCTAGTCAACACATCTTCCATTATGCAATACAATTAGCTGTCAATCATTAGCAAGACAAGTTGAGTTTTAGATTATTTGTTTATTCTTATCTGAAGCCTACTCAAGCAATGTTTGTCTTTGGGTAAAAAAGTGATAATGAAGATGAAGAGGTAAAATTTTATTCTGAGAAACTCTGAATTTAGGCACTGGAGTGACAATATTTTCAAGATTCCCATGAATTAGATCAAGTTAATTCCAATTTTGCTTCTGTTAAATATCATCTAGATACACATTTGCAAAGTAAATTGAGAACAAAACTTAATAGATGGAAAGTATCCTATTAGAACAAGACTGTGGTTTCCATTTTTTGTTTCTGCTTTTAAATTAGACTTAAGAAAACTTCTTAAACTGTATGCTCCAATTTTCTTTTCATCAAAAGATTATTACTTTTTAAAAACCATGTCATGGGTATATCATAAAGAAAACACTGGTGGGTAAAACGTTTTATAAACTTTAACAAGACTTAGAGAATTTATCATCATGGATTCCTTATAAAGCATTCTATTCTCATTTAGTTTATTACCATGTTTACAACAAGATAATGAAATTTATCCACTGTGTTAGGACTCTTTCATCAGAAGTAAAAGTCTTCTTCTGCCCCACCCAAGCCACATTCATCATTGTGCACTGTCACAGGATTCTACCCAAGTGGTCACCACATATGCAAATTCACAACCTGCTAGGAAAACAAGAATTCTATGAAAAATTTAGCCACCAAAACTATCGGGCACTTTCATTATGGCAGCATAACTGTTGGTCAAAGTTTCATAGCCATTAATGAGTATATTTATCTCCCATGTCTTTCTTTACTTGATATTCGCTTGTGAATGTGAACTCAATTGATGGGACACGGGTTACTGTGTTAGTACACATAGTTTCACACCCCTGGGATGTCTTTACCTTCATTTTAGCAAGATTGGGCCTGTGTCCCTGGGGGGTGGATTGTGAGGGTGAAAAGGAGAGTTTTGTCTGCATCATCTTCTAGTGGTCATGTCAGAAAACAGTGCTTTCTTAGCAGAAACAAGCCACTGGGGTCCTTTCTCAGTAGCTTCTGGTGGTTCCCCCACACGGTCCTGCACACATGAAGATGGGTGTAGTTCCAAGTAGGGAAGAACAGACTGTTTCCAGTTTGTACTGGAAAATTGATTTAACTGACTTGGCAGTGCTGAATTTTGAGAAAATTCTGTTAAATACCTAAATAAACTTTCAGGTTATTCCAAAATTTGATTAAAATTTCTGAGAAAATTGCAGCCACAGGACCTTTGGATTACATGCAACCAGAATGTAGTTAAATATTCTACCAGTGTCATTTTTAAAATTGAAATGGGGCTGCCAATATTTTAAAAACACAAAAGTCCAAATGTCTTCTCTTCATCTTGTTTGGAGGTCACCCATCCTGACAGACACGACCTTTCTCTTGCTCCTCCAGGTGACCCTGTGTTTCCACTGGCTCTGTGAGCTGTCCTCAGAAGGGTGTGCTGCACCACACCTCAGGTTCCATTGCCCTCCCAACAGGTCCCGGGCCTATGATGGCACTGTTCACACCTGTTAATCCCTTTTACAGTCCTGGATTAAAATCTTATCCCACAACATTATGCTAAATAGTCCTTAGGTGTCTACTTACTGATTACCAAAACATCAGAGTTCTCCCTCCAGTTCTCCAGCACAGAGCCATGCTACAGCATGTGATGCCCTGGGCATGCCTCTCTGCAGAGCTCTAGTCTATGGACATAATCTGGTGCATGACACACTAAGAATCCATAAGGCTGAGTGAGATAAAGGGACCTACTGCTATGGATTTGGATGGATAGAGAGAAGGGATTCACACATCTTTCCTGCCTACTTGGGATTGGGGAGAAATCATCACAGTGTCCTACTACCAGTTCTCCCTGGTCAGATCCAGGAAACATCTCTGTGATGTTCTTCTCGTAGTGACTAATCCTTGTTTTAGCCTAGCAAGATGAATTCTCTGTTTCTCATTTTGTCCTCTTGACATTGCAAAAATAGATATCAGTTCCTGTTCTACTTTGAGTTCAAAGGTCTTCAGATGTCTTGTTTTTCTTATTTTCCCACTGAAAGAAAAACAAAAGTAAAAATGACTCACCACACTGAAGCTCCTTGGACTTTATACTCATACACCAGAACTCTTTCCCCTGTGGTTCTCCAGTAGTATTTCTACATAGCCAGTTCCATTACTTGTGGTGCTTCCTCATCCATGGAGGTACCCTGAGTCCTGGTCTCAATGACTCTGGAGTTATTACTTACTTCCAAGCAGCCCCAGGGACAGCCTCACATGGAATCTACAGGAGGAGTGGCATTCTATAGTTGGTTACATTCCACTTGCAGTTATGAAATGTACAGATGAAAACACCACCTTGTCCATTCATGACTTCTTGTAAGCTCTTGAGATTATAGCCAGTTCCTTCCTAGAAGTTTTTCCAGTGTAGAGTATTTCTCTGCCTTCCATACCCCATCATGATTATGAAATCAGGGCTAGGTCCTGCAGCAATTGGAAGAGTCATCTTGCTTGACAAGGAAACTCTCTGCCCCTCACCCAGGATGGTCTACAACCAGGTCCCAGCACTCCAAAGGGACCAGAGGAGCCATGATTCACAAGGGCTAAACAGCCTTTCTGCCTGTGCACATGTCATAATGCCACTTTAGCTCTCATGCCCTCAATAAGGATAAACCTTTGAGCACACCTTGGCAAATGCACATAGCACAAATAAAGCATAAAGGGCACAGATGCAATTACATTCTTGATTCTTGGTTTTATAGGCACAGCAGAGATGCTAGTCTAACTTCATTTTATTCAGAGACACATCTCCTGCCACCATGTGATGGACACAGAAGCCTTTGTATTTCTCCATCCTGAGTGCCCACCCTCTGATTTCTGTACACTGCTTCTCCCCACAGCAACAGATGCTGCTGGAATGGAAACAAACCTGGATATGGCTCCACCTTCCAGACCAACTGACTGCTGGTGTTTGAGTCTGGACCTGTTGAATTTTTTGTAGACTGTTATGATAATATGGTCTTCCAGGCCTGCTTGGAGTGTGGTTACCAAAGGTGTCTGGAAAGATGTCGGATGGAGTTTGAGTTTTCAGGGAAGCTGGTTGTTTTCCCTCGGTTTCTAACACCCTTTCTGAACTGGGAGAACGGGATGCTGTATATTTAAAGGCATCTGTTGTACAACTGCTGTGCTGAGAGCACTCCCTTGAGGGTGGGCAATCACACAGATGGCAGCTTCGCCATCAGAGCCACTTGCTGCGCGCACCACATTCAGAGGAGCATGTAAATACTTGGCACCATCGAGAGCTTTCAGAGGTGTGACATTCATTTAGAGAGTCACAGCTTTGGTGGTGACAGCTTTTCTTTGGGGGCTAGCGGGACTAATTTCTCCTTTCTTATTTTTACTCTTGACATTCCAGAAATTGCCACACAACTTCCTGATCTAACTGGAGTTCAGAGAGTTGTGTTTTACTCACTGTGCCAACAGAGACACCAACAGGAACAGAGATGCAGAAGGCCTGGTAGCCAGGAGCTTGCGTGGCCTTGAATGCCACCCTGGAGTTTGGGAATTTACACTGGGATTCCTTCCCACATTTCAGAGACCTCTAGCAGCCAGAGGTACTGATTTTTACTTTCTTTCTTCCCAAACTTCCTATCAAAAGCATTAAGGTTTTGAAAGCATTTTCCTTCTATTGATTAATTATTCATTCCTGCAGGATGGGAACTTCACAGTGTCCAAGAAAGTCAGGAAAGGCCACAGCTGAGTAGGACTGGAGAAGACAGCAGAGGTCTTCTGAAGTCAGGAACAAGACAAAGTACATGGTCTGGGGTGTGAAAAACGAAGGGACAGTCAAAATAAGGTGGGAACCAGGGGAAGGCCAGTGTGGCACAGTTCCCTGAGAATGAGCCCTCAGTTTAAACAAGACACTCTGTCGCAGAACTGGTGAGCTAAGAGGGGGAAACAAGACTGAAGTGTGAATGTGCGGGGTGCTAGTTCTGTGAGCAGAGCAACCTCGGGCTTCCTGAAGGAAGAGCCCTGGTGCCCGATCTTATAGCACACCTGGGGATGGGAAGCAGGGACAGAGGGAGAGCAGATAGCAGCACCAGGCATCTAGCACCCACTCTTGCTAATGGCATGGCACAGCGTAGTGGCTGGCACAGTCCCATGGCTCAACTACACAGCAAAGAGCGGATGTCATACCTAGCTCAAAAGTCATACCACAGAATTCAACTTCAAGGTCATACTCTTTACTACACCACACTGTATGCTACATTAACATGAAAAGTACATAGGAAGATGGGGTTTATAAAGCCAGCCAAACAAAACAATAATAAGAAAGGAAAGCTACTAAGGGGTGAGCTTAGAAAACTACAATGAGGAAGACAGGGAAATACCATAAGCCAAAAGAGAAGCTTGCTTTCAAAATAGAAATTTGGTATTTGCTGGTGCCATTTTGAGTCATTTTCTTTCATAGAAAACTTAAAAACACCACTGTAAAACAAAAACAATAAAGAAAAACACAATTCTAATTCCAGCACCCATAGATAATCAAGGACACGACACCCGGAATTAACCCTGTTATACATCCTTTCGGACATCTCTGGGCATGTTAGTCACGAGGGCTAACACTCAGGCACAGCCTGCCCTTGGCCTCCTCGCTAGTTTATTATGAAGGGAGATTGTCAGTGAAAATATTTGGAAATATTTTTCGTCTGATTTAGTGAATTGTACTGAAAGTTAAGAAGACAGGAAACTTTTAGGAGTAATTAAGTTCTAGCTTCTTATACAATTTCTTGTGTGCAAAAGATGGAGCCCAGGGCCTTGCATGTGACAGACCAGCAATGCCCCTCGAAGCTACAACCTAAGTCCTACCCGCAGGGTATTTTTCTTTTTTAAAAAATATAATGTATTTATTGAGGTAAAGAAAGCTCCTGCGCAAGTGAAGGACAGAAGCACACCCAAGCGGGCTACCAAGGAATCTGCCCTTTTCTGGGTGTTATTATAGAACAAAACCCTCAGGTGAGACAGGTCTAAGGCAGAAAACATGAGGATTCACAAGACAGGCATGAAGAGGGTCAAAGCTATGGTCAACCATTTATGAAACATACTTGCTGCCCACCGACAATGACATGCTGCCATAGAAGTCTTCAGCTAAGTCTTTTCCCCAGAGAGCTGCGGGTATCTTCTGAGGCTGGGGCTCCTTCCCTCTGTCCCCAATCTGTCTGTGACAAGCTGAACTGCTCCCTCCAGGCCAGTGCACTTGCCTTGGCATCTTCACTGTGCAGAATACAGGGGCACATGTGGCACCAGCTTCCCTCTACCCCAAGGGGCCAAAGGTCTCTCTGGACCCTTCTCTTCGTCACGCCCATAACGACAGCTCTACTTGCCGTGGCTTGACCTGGGCCCATGTGCCCAGCTCTGACTACGGACTCTGACCGGAAATAGAGAGCACAGCTATTGCGTCTACTCCACGATGCGCCTTGGGCTATGTGGTCCCAATGGAATGAGGCTTTGCAGAGAAGGGACAGGGCAGGGGTTCTGCTAACCAACCTGCTCACTGTATCTGGCAGTGCCACATGAGCCAGTCCCTAGGTCCCCTAACAGCCTTTCAGGTGCCACCAAGGACCTGCTGCCTACCTCTCAGGACAGGCTGGCCCCAGTGACACTTCCTAGCCCAGGCCACAGTGCTCACCCAGGGGCTCAATGTCCTAGCTGCTCTGCATGTCTCCTGGACATCTTCTGACTCCTGTGGCCAGCTGTTCTCAGGCCAAGGACAATCACTGCCTCTTGGATGAAGTTCCACACCGGTGTAGTTATGGTGATTGATTTACATGGTGTCCACGGTTATCTTTGTACTGTTGGGAGAGGGACTGAAGGACCTCAACAGCTAAACACATTTACCCTCTTGCCTTGGAGACAGAAAATTAGTCAGCTCCCAATCTCCTGACAGCCAGGCTGCACCCTGATGTCCCCTATGGTGTCCTGAGAAAGCAGGAGGTGCTCCACAGATCTCTGAACAGAAGGACGAGAAAGACGCGATCAAGAGAACTCTGGCACACTCAGGGCACTGATGTGCTCACTGAGCTCACTCAAGAATGAGCCAAGTCACTGACTCCTCAAGGAAGAATGCACCGGTCCTGAGGAGCTGGATTCAGGGCCCGCCTTCCTCAGTTCCGTGTGGTGTAGACTAAGAATCTTATGCTCTTGTCTCCACCCCTTGCAGCATAATGGGAACGCCTCGATTTGGTGCAGTGTGCGGAGCTAAGAACACTGCCTGGTGCACAGCCAGCACTCACAGTGCGCCCACTATGAAGAAAGTCACAGGGAGACGCCACTGAAACACATGATCTCCTTCTACCTCATCTGTCAGCTGATTCTGCAAGCTGGCTCTGAGCCAGCAAAGTTGAGACAGGCATTGAGGGTGTGCACATAGAAGCAGCTGTTAGTGACAAGGTCGGGGCACAAACCAGCACAGAGAAGGGACAGTGCCATGAGTGTTGACACAGCACAGCTGAACTCAGCATCCCAGGTGACCCAGACAAATGGCAGGGGCACTCTGAGGCTATAGCTCAGAAATGAAGTGGCCCTGTCATTTGATGCTAATTCTGCCAGTGCCACTAGGGCTCCCTGAAGGAGAGCAGAGAGAAAGGGGACCGGATCCAGCTGGTAGCCAGCCTGCTGCTCTGCCCTTTGCCAAACAACTCAGCACCCAACTTAATTGTGCTCCCAATTCAGAAGCAGTTAGTGGCTTCCCCAGTGCACAGAGTCCAGGATGTAATGGCCACAGGGGAGAATGGAAGAGATCCTAACCTCGCTTCCGCCTGCCTTCCCCTCTCTCCTCTCCCCTCTCCTCAGTCCCATCCCATTCTCCCCCCCCTCTATGCCTTCTCTCCACTGCCATCTCCTCTCACAAGTGTAAGTCTCTAGAAACAGTCACTAATTGTTTGATCAATCTTATATACCTATATCTATTAATCTAAACTGATCCGATGATGAAAATATGTAATATAACCATTGTTAAATTTTAGAAAGAAAGAAAGAAAGAAATAGAAACAGTCACTGTCACCAATCCAACCCAACATCCTGCAGTTGCTATCACCACATTTATCACCACATTGATCATCAATATTTTTAAATGTTGCTTTTCTCTTTTAAAGTGGCACAGCGCAACCCTCCACCAGGATTACGGCCCTGTACACTACCTCACCCCAGCTTCTCCTCTTTTGAAAGAAATCAGTTCTCACCCAGGGAGAGCAGGAAAGGGCCGCTGTGGTCATTGGTGTCTCTGGGGCAGGAAGCCAAGTGTGCACTGAGAAAGAACAGTGAACGTATAGCAGGAGAACGGTTGCCCCATCACCGCCTCACATTTCTTCAAACACCCTCAGACCTTGAGCCAAGCCAATTCAGGCAGTGACCGGCTGCAGGACACTGGGAGAAGCAGCAAAAGTCACAGGCTGTTCATTTCTCTGTGGTCACAGTGTAACTGTGTGGTGGGAGAAATGTGGCCCTGGACAAGGTGCAGCATTCCCTTCCCATTACCTCCCACTTGGCAGCCGGTGTGTGGACACTTCCAGAACTCTTCCCTCTCACAGGAAGATGCCAGGCTCTGGGCACCTGCGCCGCTTCAGACCTGGAGAAAGGAGGCTATGCATTCTGGCCACACTGGACTCACTTGCTGGGGCCAGGTCAGCAGAATGGAAGACAACAGAAGGAATAGGTCAGTGGCACTTGACACAGGACAACAGGCCTGTAACGTGGCTACATGTGTGCACCTACTGGCATGCTAAGCTTCACACGCACTGCCTTAGCAAACAGCTGTCTGCAGGTGCACAGGAGGCAGGCTTTCTGCGCACTCTTTCTGTTAGGTACAAAGACTCTCTCTCTCTCTGTCTCTCTCTTTGTCTCCCTCTGTCTCTGTCTCTTTTCTCTCTCTCTCTCTCTCTCTCTCTCTCTCTCTCTCTCTCTCTCTCTCTCTCTCTTTCTTGCACTCTCTTTCTCCCTTTTTTCCCTGTCCTTCTGTCTTTCATACACACACACACATACAAATATGAAAGACCTTTCTCATTTTCAAGCATAAGTTCTGAGAACCCTAAATATAGGAATGCCATTTCATACTCTTTCTCAGAAGTATATACAAGCATTGATGAGATTACATACTAAAGGAAGTTAATAGGGGGAAAAGAAAATTATATGGAAATCTAGAGTGTTAAAATTCCAAATATCAGAGGGCTGGCCAAATAGCTCAGTGGATTAAAGCACCTGCAAGCAGGCACAGGGGCCAGGAGTCGGGGCCTGCCTCTCCACCCCACCCCACTCCACCCCTGCACGCACGTGCTGAGACCGCAATTGAGACTAAGTGCGGTGGCGCACACCTGTAGTTCCAGCTCTTGGGAGGCTGTAAACAGGTGAATCACTACAAGTCCAATCTAGTAGTGAGACTCTGAACACCCAGTAGACCCTTCCCTAAAATACAATAAATAAATAGATAAGTTATAAGTATCAGAAATTATACATATTTTAAAAAGCGCTTCTCCCCTCAAAGTTTGTAAGAAATATTTATGATGGAATAATCTGGGATGTTATGTGCAACATCTTACCAATGGCTTATGCTTTTTTAAAGGTTCTAATTGTTGCCAACATGTACTTAACTCAGTGCTGTCCTGATTTATTAATTCAAAGAACACCTTTCAGCCACAATCTTATCAACGTGAAGTTTGGAACGGTCGTCCTGCAGCGGGGCAATGCCATCGCGCCACGCCTCTTTCTGTCCGTTTTCCATTTGCTAGATCTCTGCCTTATATCTGGAGGTCCCCCAGCCTCGCGCACTCACAGGCGGAAGGGACTGGAAGTGCAGCGTGCGGGGCACTATGACTGGGTGCTATCTGGAAGCGGGGCTTGCAGTCGGTGCCGGTCTGACCCACAAGGTTGCCTCTGCCTGCCCAGCGCCTTCGCTCACTCCCTGCTTCGGTCTCCCGTATCCTCAGCTGCTCTGCGCTGCCAGGCCCCTCTGCCCTGCCACCACGGAGCCAGCCAACCATGGCCTGAAACCTGCATGATCCGGGGTAAAACAAACATCTCTTCCTTTAAGTTGTGGGTGCTGGGTATTGTGTCCCAGTAAGAAGAAAAGTCATTAGGACAATTAGTAATCTCAAATCCTAGCATGCATTCGGCTTACCTGTGGATCTAGGCCTCAGTGATCACTCCATAGCCCAGAAAGGACTGATGAGCCGGGACACTGTACAAGCTTTCCTAATGCAGGGTGCTTCCCGCCCACTTTGAAAAAAGTAAACCATGCACATGTGCTTTGTCTGAATTCCTGAAGGGGTGAACTGCATACTAGTAGCCTGAGCAAGCTTGACAGCGAACAAGCTGGAGGAACATAGCTTCGATTCTGCACGCTGACTAAGCACATGGCGAACTGCAAGGGCTTCTGAATATGAAACCAAAGTTTGTCTCTGTGAGCTTACCAAAGTGAAATGATCTATTTGCCCTTGCGCCTGGCTTAAGGTTCAACCCTTTCACTCTTAGGTGCATCTGCTCACCTGCTTCCCAGACCCACCTTTGTTTATTCATTCTCTCAGTAGATCTCTACAAAGCATCTTCTATGTGTCAGACCCTGGCTGCAACTCTAGGAGTATCAGGGAGCGAAAGCACTAACAGTCTTTACCCTTGCAGGCTGGTATCCCAGCAAGGGAGAAAGACAACAGCATAGCCCTGTGATAACAATCGAGTGATGGATCAAAAGTCAGAAGATGACAAATGTGGGCCAGAAGAGATGATGAGTACGTGTGGGCTGAGGGTGAGACAAGGGGGGCTGTGACTTCATGAAAAGAGACATCAAGAAAGCATGGTGACACAGGCCCGTGGTTCCAGCACTCAGGAGGATCATCATGTGTTTAAGAGAAGCATGGATTTCAAAATAGTTTGAAGGCCAGGTTGAACTATTTAGCAAGATGCTGTGTTGAGAGAGAGAGAGAGACAGAGAGAGAGAGAGACAGAGAGACAGAGACAGAGAGACAGAAAGAGAGAGAGGGAGAGGAGAGCAAGCAACAGCTTGTAGTGAGGAAGGAGGGCAGCCTTCACAAAGCATGGCGTCAAGGCAAGAAGAGGCAAGTGACAGCGTATATCCTGTGGCAAGGACAAAGCTAACAGAGGGTAAAGTTGAGAAAAGGAAGGGAGTCGAAGTATATGGCCATCGAAATAACAAGTCCCAGATCTGTCTGACCTTTGTTCAGGGAGAAATGAAAAGCTCTGGCACATCGCAAGCAGAGAAATGGGATTACCTGGCAGGAATTTTAAAGGATGAGAATTTATTAAACACAGATTGGATTTTAGTGATAGGCCAGGTGCTGGGCTTGGGGCCAAGTTCGTAAAGATGAACTGAGCAAGTACTTGTCCTTGGGGGACACCAGGCCTTTGATTCGTCCTGTGACAGGTCAATGCATGATACTGGCCCCTACCCAGGGTTCGCTTCACAGTGGCCACATCCACAGACCACCTCATCCTTGGGCCAAAGCAAGGAGGCTTGCTGCCACCCTGCCCCAAACACACCCTGTGACCCGTGGCAATACATCCGTCTCATCCTTCCTTGGCTTCCCATCTGTTTACACCATTTTCTGCAAAAGTATGTTTTTTAGGACTGATAAGATAACCAGCTCTGAGAGCCGGGTGTAATGGAAAACTGACAATTTAAATTTTCCCTCAAATTACCATACTCTAAAATAAATAGAATCGAGTAGATTCTCCAGTTATTCAATCTGGCAGTGCCGCCTCAGCTCAAGACAGCCGATGAGTTGGTGGGCCAGAAGCGAGGAAAAAATTATCTTAGTTCCTGGAGAGAAAACCTGCTCGTTATCCACAACTGAGATTCAGAGAGGGGGCTTCTGGGAAACAGCCACGCAAAGCAGCCGTCTCCATTGGGAACGTGAACTTGCTGGTCTCCCACTGAATTCTTTCTGCCAAGGAAGGATGTGGGAGTCACATTTCACTCCAACTTCAGATAGAATTCTGAGTGACTGGGCATGGCTCTCTGTCCTATACTTCGGTTGTCAGTGGATACTGAAGAGATGGAGCTTCCTCTCTGAAGACTCAGGAAATCAAAGACAGATGCCAAAATTCACTGCTCGGGAGCCAGGATGATTCTCTGGCTGTGTCTGCCTTAGTGCGCGTACACAGCCCTTACAACAAGCAACAACACTTTCATCAAATGCCTGTGATGCCACCGGGTGGAAATGGCAAGATTCAGAGATCTGCAGAGATTCTCAGGAAAGAAGAAAACAGCACAGTCTCAGGCTGGCCTTAGTCTGCGCTGAAGCGGGGCTCCTGCAGGTCTCCTTTTGCCTTCCTGTAGTGGTTCCCCTGCTCGCCATGTCTTGTGACCAGCCAGGGCAACAAAATTGATGACACTGTTAGGTACCAGCAAAGGGCTGAGCCAACAAACTCTGCCTCTGAGCATGTGCTGTGTTCTCTGAGTCTTAATCCTTTCTGCTTTGACCTTTCTTGAGAATCGAGGGGAAGAAGGAAGTGTGGGGTGCCATCACCATCTCTCACATGCAGCGTGTGATGGACTTGACGCAAGCAGCCAGGAGCAAGCTTCATGGCTCACTCCCCACCACAGTTCTATTGCTCAGGCATGAGCTCAAAACACAGACCAGGAGGACAGGGAAGCATGTTGCAGGCCACTAAGGTTACTGTGGCTCTATTTCCATCCACCTCCTCCTGGAGTTACAGGGTCTTGTGATGCTGTTCAGGCTGACCTTGAGCTCAGCGGCTTTGGACTTGCAGCAATCCTTCTCCCGCAGCCTCCCTAGTACTGGGATTACAGATGTGCGCCGCATCCAGCTTTAATCAATAATTCTTCTTGGCCTGGTGTTTGTTTTTCATGATGTGGGGAATGAAAACTTCAAAGTCTCACATATCCTGGGCAAGAAGCACTGTATCACTGAGTTATGCCCCAATCTCCAACTTATTATTTAAAATTGAAATCAAAATTAGATTTTTTGCACATTTAGGGGCTCTCAAACTTCAGATCAACAGTAAAACCTGCTGCTGCCCCAGCCTGGGTCCATCCCACCCACCCATACCTTATTCAGCTCCTCCTTCAGGCAGCTGAGGACAGAGAAAGGAGAAACGCAGCGCTGCCATCACTGGCTGTCCTTTGATTTGTCCTGGTCACCTATTTGCCTTACAATTCTTCCTAACAATATCATTCTCACCAGCACCCATCCTCAGTAGAGGACCAGAGTTATGTATCACATAAGAAAGCCTTGTCACCATACCCAGGTGAGCCCCAAGAGATCTGCCTCCCACACCTGCTCCTAAGGCAGGGAAGTACTATCATTCTGATCTCCAGATTAAGGTTAGCCATCATGCAGAATATCAGACTCCACCTCCTGCAGCATCCCTGGAGACCTCACACGTGTACATCTGCAACACGGCATCATCTGTACCCTGGTTTCCACCCTGACTGCACACCTGAACCTCTTTTATCTCATCTACCTCAGCACAGACACACAATTCTTTAATCATTTCAGCCTTTTAGGTGGCAAATTGCCTTGTGTAAGAGTTATCTGGTTACACGACTTTCCTACGGGTCCAGCAGATTTTCATGGCTATTGTGACCCTGATCCCTTGAGAGTCTGATTAAAGCAATGGACTTTCTCCCTGGAGACACACACATGCTCTCACACTCATGACGCGAGTGTCCTGTCTGCACAGTCCTCTGACCTCTATAGATGTTGCTGCCACAGCCCGGGTTTTCAGCTCGACCCCTTGTAGGCACACTGGAAGGCTACTTTTCCATGCTGTCTGCCATGCTGTCTCTTTTTGATGTGCACCTAATCTGCCCAGTCAGTGTGGGCCCTGGATTGAGGACAGAGAGTGCACCCAGCCCTCAGGGATCATGAAAGTAAGTGAGAATAGACCCTGTCGTTAGGGGGCTGAGTTTGGGGATGGCCGCAGCCACAGCGTGACAGCAGGCAGCCTCTCACAGACACTGTAAGAGCAGAACTGCAGTAATCTCTAGTCCCTAAGTTCCTCCTGCCACGTCTCTGTGCTCTTTTCCCAGAGCAGTCTTCTCTACTTCCTACTGGGAATACCAGGAGTTTGTCCTTCAATGTCCCTGTCAGTGAGCTCACTAGAGAGGTCCTCCTTGGCCTCTTTCCTCCCCACTCCAACCATTCGCTGGCATCTCTATTTCTTTCTCCCACAGAGTATTTCACAGCTGATAATGATCTTATCTGTTCTCTGTCTTTCCTCTGGATCTGAATTCACCATACAAAATTCTCATCCCCAACAATGACACTTCAGTAACAAATGGCATGCTGCCTTCACCCCAGGTAAACTTAGCATGATAGATGCCAACCATGGACTCTGCACTTGTTAAGTATGGTCAAAATGGACCACAAGTGTTCTGTGGCATCGCGGCCTTCACACTGTTCTCCACTGCGCTAACAGGAGAAGCTCTGGCTACTGGTGAGACACCTAAATGTCCGGATGTATATCAGGATCTAACTGCCAGGCTTTGGTGTTTACCTTGTCACCATCAAGAGGTCAGCTTAACCTTGCGGTTTCTCTGCGGAGTTGTGGCCAACAGCACTAACCACCTTTGGTCACGACCCAGTTAAATGGTGATCTCTGTCATTCATTGGCACATGGTTTCACTCTGCTGACTCTTGGTTTTCCTTTGACTCAGCCTGTGCGCTGAATGTTCTTTCTTGACAGGGACAGAGAAATGCCATCCTGGGGTCTCAGAAAACACCGAGTAGCTGACGCTCTGTTACCCACAGATGGAGCAGCAGCCCTTGTCACACAGCAAAAGATTATTTTTTGTTCAATGAGTGAATAGAATTCAGTATCATAAAGCCAACAAACATTTGGTTCATTTAGCTTCATTACCATTAATTTTATATACATAAAAGACAACATGTTCCAATTTCAAAATTGAAAAGTTTAGTCTTTTTCTATCACCTGCATACAAACAGTAGTATGTTTTTATTAAAAAATTGTTTAGAAAGACATGATTATAATCAGTGTGAAAATGCCCTATTTTCTTTGTTTTTGTAAACCATGCTAAACAACCTGTTTGAGAAGTAACGTGGAAGATGTGACCCTGTCCTTTGAGTATATAAGGAAACCTGTGAAACATCAGCCACAAAACCTGTCTTATAAAGAGATCAATCTAGGGTCTTCAGAATTATTAGAATGAGACAAATTTAAGTGTTTCTGAGAAGAGCCAAACAAGATGTTTCAAAATTGCTAAAATAATGATAACAACAATAATAATAACAATCTTGGTTCATAAACACAAATGCAGGCCAGCCAGATAGCTCAGTGGACTAAAGCACCTGCCTCGGCAGAGCGCAGCGGCCAGAGTTGGATGACTGGCCGGCCTTTCTGGCCTCTCCCCAAGGGTACCCTGATACAGCAACTGAGACTGGGCATGTGGTACCTGGCTGTAATCCCAGCACTGGGAAGCTGAAAACAGGAGGGTCACTGCAAGTCTGATCTCCTTAGTAAGATCCTATAAATCCTGTATGAGATAAATAAAGAGAAAAATAAATAAAAAGAAAAAAAAAGCTTATTTGTGTTTTGTTCACTTACATATTGCTTCTAATTTTCTTAACATTTTCTGCCTGGCAGGGTGTACTACAAAATGGTATCTCTTGAAACAGAAACGCACCAAGGCCCCATGCTTTATATAACGTAACTGGTATATGATGTCCACCTAGTTCTGTTTCATATGTAAATCCGCGTACCCAACTTAAAAATGACATGAACTTTTCAAGACAACACTAGACAGTTTGTCTTCTGAACTTGCTGCCTTTCAATTGGTTAATGTTTACAAGGAAGTCATCGAGGTTCGGATACCCTGTTTTAAGGCAATGTGAGTATTCAGGCGGTACTTGCTGCCTACCCAGTTGCACATGTAAGCCAGTGTGCGTGGTTATGTGTGCTTGGGGCCCTTGAAACAGGGCTGTGCACACAAGTCATTTCTCAATCCCTCCTCGTTGCAACACAGCCTTCAAATGAAAAATACAAATGATTCTTTTCTGCTCTAGTGAAGAATTTCAAGCAAATACAGACGTGGCCACCACACAACCAGTTGCTATAGAAATGCAAGGGGACGAATAATGCTGAATTGTGCTCGCAGAAGCTGTTGCCGAAGTGGGCAGCGGCGTCAAGGTCGTGTGTAGTAGTGCTGACTGCAGCATTCTCGGCTTCACGTACACCACAACGCGAGGCACTCAGTCCCAACCTACGACGTCCTTCACTGCTAAAAATAGCACCTCTCAATGAAAACACTTTAGCGAGAATTCCAGATGAGAAAGTTGGTACGTGCAAAGAAAGAACACTTCTCAGTAGAAAAGTGGCAAAAATTTAATGAATAATGCCTTTGCAGGATGCCAATTACTTTCCTCCATTTCATACAAAATTGCCTTGTATGAATCAACAGAAGCTAAACTTCCTGCACAAGAGCTGCAGACACCTTGGCTCCCATGAAGGGAAGCATCTTCAGGTTCCTACAGGCCCACCATCTAATTTGCTAAAGAGCTTGTTTTGAAATAGTGCTCTATGACAGCATTCAAGGAAACATCAAACCTTTATGTTTGTTAAAGAAAAAAATCTGAGGGCAAATCTGTTTAAGACACTTGGCTCTGTTTTGGCCTGGCTTGGCACGATCCTGGCTTACTAACAAGGCATCTGGTAGATGTAAAGGTGACTATTAAATTCTCGCTGCCTTTGATCTCACCAATTAAGTTTTATAAGAGAAAAAAGGTTCTATCATTCAGCCTAAAGATTACAGTGTGAGGAAGATAGTATTTTAGAAGACTGGTATATTCTGCTCTCTAAAACTATCTTCATTTCAAAAAATACAACCACCCATTCATAAATTTAACTTCTATCTGACAATAAAAGAAAAAGTTAGGAAAGGAGGTTATGGTAGCTTATATCTTAAATGTCTATAGAGGCTTGGTAACTGGTGTGCTGACTTTGGGAGGGCTTGGAACCCAAGGGAGATCTGCAGTGCACTGGGGACATATCTGTGGAGGAGACCATGGGACTTTGGCCACCACCTCACTCACCCGTCAGCTCCTGGTCAAGCGGTGAGCATTTGCTCACTCTTTCACTTTGATAAGATGCTGGCCACAAGGACTCAAATTCTGGGGCCCACCAGTCATGGACTGAAACCCCAAAATGTGCATAAAAATCAACCTTTCCTCTTTGTACACTGAACAACCCCAACAGCACTTCAATAGGAGAAAGGAGGAGGGAGAGGGGTTGGGCACGGCAGTGCTGGAGGGTACTCTCCCAGAAAATGTGTCAAAACATAAACCATCACACATGCCCTCCCCCAATAGTAAATATTGATCCTGTCACTTCAATTAGCCTCCTTTACCTGTGTTATTAATGCTGGATTCAAAATTATATCCAAGTCAGCATCGTAGTTAAGTGAAGAATATGAATTATAGAACTGAATAGGCACAAGTTCAAAATCAAGCTCCAGCACCTGCTGCTGGCCTGGCCATAAGCCTCTTGTACTTTCCATCCATAAAGTAGACAGATGCTTATCACAGGATGACCCAACTTCAGAATAAATGCACTATGGAAACTGCCTTTATGAAGGATATTAACACTTTCTATTTTCAAATCTATTAAGCTTTGTTTTTGTATTATATTTATCTTCTTAGTAATATTTGACACTACCATTTCATAAGTGTATTCTTATTTGGTTTCCTTTGTTTTGTTTCTGTCTTTTTTGAGACAGGGTTTCACTATGCAGTTCAGGCTGGCCTTGAACTCATTTTATAGCCCAGTGCAAACTGTGAGAACATGCCTATGAAACTGATCTAGCGTACAACTGGATCATTCATGTAGCTCAGTTTTACAGTGATCCTCCTGCCTCAGCTTACCAAGTGCTGGGTTTACAGACATGTGCACCTACTCCTGCTCTCATTTTGTTTCTGTGGCCTATGTCTTTTTGTTGTTTTTCTTTTCTGGGTATTCACCATCACTGTCTTTTGGAGACTAGTTTTTCTGTAGCAAATTACTGCTGTAGTAATGAATTTCTCCTTCCACTCCTCCTCCTATGGCTCCCAGAAGCACTGCAGGCTGCTGGCAGGTGGACACAGGCCTCCTTTGAAGACCTCCATCTCAGTCGCTTAGCCTGTACATTGCTCTTGCTGAGGGAACGACCTCACTGGGGCCTTCCCTAGTGTCTGTTCACTTTGACCCAGGACAGAAAGTGACAACACATCCCAGACTACTTGTTATCTGTTATGGTATTTATTTATTTATTTATTTATTTTGCATTTCAGACTTTTTTATTTAACTTTTTAAGAGAGCAGAAATTAAAAGTAAAACAAAATATTGTAAGTTATACAGAATTTCGCTGCCACATATCACCATTCCATGATAGCATATCGATTTTACTTCAAAGATTGTTATTTAGGGCAGGCTGGGGAGATAGCTCAGCAGTCTCAGCATTTGCCTGGCAAGCACAAGGCCCCCAGTTCAATCCCTGGTACCGCATACCATAATACCATACTGGTCCTGGAACCTTGTGTGTGCAGTGCCAGCCACAGAACTGGGCATGGTGGCACACTCCTGTAATTCCAGCACTGGGGAGGCTGAAACAGCAGGATCACTATAATTCTGAGCTTTGTAGCAAGGTCCTATATCAAGTAAATAAATATTATTTTTGTCCTTGCCTTAGACCAGATCCCCATGAGATCAAAACTGCTTTCATATGGAGTTTAGTGGAAGAGCCTCCATTTCATTCAGAGCAGTCTTTAATGAGACACTGCAAGGCGTTTCTGTGGCTGAGCACAATAAAGACTTCCTCTTTACTTAGGCCACAGCCCAGGGCAGGTTGCAGGACAAAATCCACTCAAGGTTTCTTCTGCCTGTGGCCACATCACCTCCTGGGGGCCCCAGGTCTCCAATGGACCATGTGTGGCAGTCACAGAGAGGAAAGAGTTAAAGTGTGAGCTCAGCTCACTGCAGGCACCACAGTGACACAGGGCAAGACAGCTGCAAGTAAAGTTACCACTGAAGAGGATGGCGTGGCACACCCAGTGCTCACACTGGCTCCCTGGAGCTCTAAAATTCACACCAAGTCCCCTATGTTGGGGAGATAATGAGTTCTTGATTAAATTTCAATTTTTCTCACTGGGAATAATTGCTTTGACCCTTTCCTCCTTGGCCTTCCCCTTCCCTTTAGTTTCTATTATTTAATTCTCTTTTGGACACTTTAACAATACATATGACCAAGTGTTTCAGAGCCAGGAGATAATTTGAAAGTCACAAGCAGCCAAAGGTGTCCAAATCTGATACTTCAGACTTCCTGACAGTGCGAGTCCTTCCAAACCAAGGCTGGCAGCTGTCCTTTGCCTCCCTGTGCAATTCTCAAGACTTCTCTCCTTCTCTACAGCTCTGCTTCTCCTTTAATCTGATCTCTGTGATGGAACCAAGATGTGTTTTTCAACTAAAATGTTTTGCTAGGTCTCTGTGGCTCATTTCACATCTGGAAGCAGTTGAATCGCCAACCATTTTTCATTAAATTTTTGGACTCTTTCTGTTGTTTTCCATCCAGTTTGAGAACTGGCCAATTCCTTCCAAGCCCGTTGCTGCCTTGAAACACCTTACCGAGGGAATTCAACACAGCTGTCACCATTGACGCGGATTCTTTGAAAAGATGTCTCCTACAGAAAAGGTTCTCAAAGCATGGTCTGCAAAATCCCATGACTGAGTCCCAAAGATATTTTCATGGCTTTAAAGAATTAAAATTATTTTAATAATGATGCCAGTGACATTTTCATATTTGCATGGGCGAACCTGCCAGTGCTTTAGCACAAATCATGACAATATCAGTGCACCATGTCCTTGTATCCTAGCCGTGACCTGTGTGGTACACTCCATCATTTTTGTAAGTGTGTTCTCACAGCTTAAAAAAAACAAGTTTCAGGGCCAGTGAGATAGCTCAGCAGATTAAAACGCCTGTTTAGACAGAGCTCAGTGGCCGGGGTCCAATCCCCATCATGTGGTGCAAGCCCTACCCCTGTGGCACAGTGAGACCTCGATTGAGCCTGGGCATGGTGGCACACTCCTGTAATCCCAGCATTTGGGCAGCTGAGAACAGGAGAATCACTAGGAGTCCAATCTATATGGTGAGACCTTGTAGACCCTGTACTAAATACACTTTTTAAAAGCTTCATTTTAAGAGGTTCTCAACATAATGGTCAAAGCCATCAATTTTATTAAACCCTGGTATCTTTCCAACACTCGGAGGGACCGGAAGGAAAGAACAGGCAAGCACCAGAGACTCATGCGGAGTGTGGCGGCTCTCTCTCGAGGAAAGGCAAAGTGCCACTGTTTGAGCTGCAAACTGAACTCAGCTCTTTTTCATGGAGCTCCATTTTTTCTTCAAAGAACAAGGGATAAACAAATATGGTTACTCCAACTGAGGAATTTGGCAGTCATTTTCTTGAAAATGAATGAAGTGAGCCTGTCACTTGAAGGCAACCTGGCAGTCTTTATTGCCAGTGACAAAACTTGAGCTTTCCAGTAAAAATTAAACTGTTGGAGAAGTATCCACCATCATGAGCTGACAACTTCTGGATACTTACAGGCTTCTATGGTGAAGTTAGTGGTGATATTAGCAGAAGAGAATTTTAAAAATATTATACAGTGAAATGTGCACGCATTTAGTGAAGCAGGATTTGCCAGGTATCTAATACAAGCTATTATAAAACCATGCATAGGTAAAAGATTGCATTTGAAATGCAAATAAGACAATGGATTATAATAGAACAAAATGTGAAAGGTCCATAAGTGCAGTTTCAGATTCTATGCTACAATAAATTTCTCATAAATTATCACACGGATGCTTTAGTCAGTGGCAGAGAATACGCTTAGCAAGCACAAGGCCGCAAGTTCATTCCCTGTAGAAGGAAAAGAGAGCGGAGGGGGTGGAGGCCAAGAGGTAGAGGTGGAAAGGGAAGGAAAAATGTTATCATGTGTTGTGTTAGGAGGTAGGGCCATAGAACATTTCTAATTATCTAAAAAGACTATTAAGAAACTCCTTCAAGAAGAGTGCTAGCTTTTGATACATTCCTGTGGAAGGCTGGATTTTCTTTATAGCTTCAACTAATCAGTAGATGAAGAGGCAAATGAGACTCTAGGTGTCTTCTGTGAGAACTGATGGACTTGGTTTCTGCAAAACCACAGGTATGAAATAATGCTATTCTTTTCATTAATATTTGGAAAATTATAAAATATATAGCAGTAAAGGGAATGTGTTATGGCTATTTTCAGTTCATTAACTTTTGAAAATATTCTGTTTTAATTTTGGTAGGGTAACTCCTGGTTAAAACATAAAAACTTGCAAAATGCTCTATGGTGTTTAAAAGAATAAAAGAATTCTGAGACCAAAAGCTGGAGAACCAGCGGCCTACAGACCAGCATGCTTCCTTCTGAAGGTTCTACTCCAGGTCTCTACTGCCTGTTTCTAAAACAAAGTCTTCATCCACTGCTTAGGTGGTGTTCCTGGCACCTCTGTCCAATAGCAGCAGAGCTGAGCACTGGAAAATGTGCTGGTATATCTCCCAGCACCAAAGCCTAAAATATTTACCATGCAGCCCTTTGCAGGAAAAAATTTCAGTGCCTGTCCTAGACCCTAGCTTTCTTGGAATCTCCAAGAAAACTGAAAATCAAATTAGCAACTGTCATGCCCCCCCAGCACAGAGGAGGTGGGATCAAATGTTTAAAATTTTAACATATACTAAGCAACATGCAGTGTCATGAATCTTCCCCCAAATAATCCTCCTCCTTTCCAACACACTTATCCCACTCCTCTTGCCACTTTCTGAAGTAGTTTGAGAAAGTTCTCTTTCCTGAGCTTCTTTAGGAGTGTCAAGGCCTCCTCAACATCCTGAATCAATTCAAAACATTTGTTTTTGTGGCCATTGAGATTTGGGGAAGAATGAAACCCACATACTGCCAGATCTGACAAATAAGGTGAATGAGATGCATTATTAGGATTTTTTTATGTACCAGAGATTGAACTCAGGACCTTGCACTTGCCAGGTAGGCACATGTGCCACTGAGCTATCTCCCCAGCCCATGTTACTATGTTTTACAAACCTGCCCTTCTGTGGATGGCGCTGGACAGTGTCATTCACTGGTTTTTTTAGTCACATCCTGTAGTACTCTTAGGACCCAGCATCAGCTATTGCAAATACTTTCCAAATTTCAGCAGTTCAACACACACACACACACAAACACACACATTTCTCATGAAAATCATAGATAAGGATGCTTTGTAGAGGTCTCTGTCCTATACAAGGGTCAAGCTGCTTCTGTCAGGAGACTCCTCATCCCTCAGAGCTCCTTGTTACACCCCTTGCTGTCGAAGGGCAGATGAGCAAGAAGGAAAGCCCTGGGGACTGTCTGCAAGACAGAGATAAAACTCACTTCCTGTCCCCCTGTTCCTATGTACATAGGAAATCCCCACTTCTTTTGCAGCAGTTATCTCAGCCATCAATCCAGAGGCGGAAGTTCACTCCTTCTAGATTCCCTCCCCTGTTTCTCAAAGCAAATTGAATGCATCCAACTTAATATTTACATTTCTGAATTATGACAGCCCATATCCTGAGCCTCAGATGCAGAGGGAAGTTCCAAGTAAAATTCTTTTTCAATAAGATTGACATTTCTGTTTCATTTGTTTATTCTCTCAGGGGAAAAAATAGTTCATCAAAACAGATACTTTGCCAAAACTTAATTTTGTAAGAAGATTGACAGTATCCCAAATCCCCAACTAAGCACACTTGCCTGCAGAATCACACAGCTCAAGGAAGTCTGAGTGGTCTGCAGAGTGATGGCTGCACCCAGAGGGGCTGCACAGGGGGACTCCACATATCACTCATTAAGCCAGGCTCTGAAAGGTCCACCACATCGAAGTACACAGGGCACAGCACAGAGCTCTGCAGTATAAACCATGTAAATTCCATAGTTTCAGTGTAAACCTGTAAGAGAGAACCCACCGAGGACTGAGTTTCCATGCAACACCCCATTTGGAGGTGTGCTTGTCATTTGTCTACAAAAATGGGAGGAAAAATCAGCCTCGGCACATTTCTAGGGTAGGATGTAAAACTCATGTTGAGAACTATTTTGCTAATATACTGTCACCCTCTACCTCAGAGACTGAACTATTCCACTGTGCTCAAATTCCACACATATTCAAGCATTTCTTCTTTTTTTTTAAAGAATTTTTTCAAGCATTTCTTAAACAACTTTTTGTTTGCCTACTATGTGTAAGTTGCTGGAGATTTTTAAAAGAAGCACTTGTTGGGCTGGCCAGGTAGCCCAACAGATTAAAGTGCCTGCTTAGGCAGAGCACAGGGACCAGAGTTCAATCCCTGATACCACATGCTGTGCCATCCCTGCCCCTGGGGCATGATGCGATGGTGATTGAGACTTGGGGTGATGGCACACACCTATAATCCCAGGGCTTGGGAGGCTGAAAACAGGAGGATCACTGTGAGTCCAATCTGAGTAGTGAGATCCTGTAGACCCTGCATTAAATACATTGAAAAAAAAAAAAAGAAGAAAAGAAAAGAAGTGCTGGATAGAGTAACATTCATTCTCACCCCAGGAACTTTTGTGTATGTGTTTCTGTGTGATAGTGGAGATAACATCCAAGGGCCTTCTCATGGAGATTTTTAAATTTTGAGACAAGGTCTCACAAGGTCTCTAAATTGCCCAGACTGGATCTAACCTGCTCTGCAATCCTCCTGCCTCAGCCTTCCAGAGTGCTGGCATTACAGCTATGCACCACCCCACCCACGGGCACATAGTTTCAAGTATGCAATTACCTGGCATCAATACAGTAAGTTTCCCTGGACTGTGTCTTGTATTGATCAAGAACTACATCTAGCATCTGGCACACACTGGAATCCAATTGGCCCCATGGTTTTGTTTCCTGCAAAATGAGTATTAGCCATAATCATTACCCACCCTCCTCTGTACCTCTGAACACAGTATCGGTTTCCAGTGGGCACTGATTTTGCCCTAACCTAACCACAGTGGCATTGAGAAAGCCGAGAATTGTCTCCTTAGGAAAACAGGGGCTCTTTTACCCCTAGGTCAATAATCATTCATACCAACCAATCCATTGTTTTGTTTTGTTTTGTTTTGTTTTGTTTTGTTTTAATTTTATTTATTTATTTTCTTGTTTCAGAACCTTTGTTTATTCACTCATTTTTATGGCCGGCTCAGCCCACTCCAAGGGCAGGGCTGGCGCAGCATGTGGTGCCGGGGATCGAACCGCGGTCCCTGAAGCTGCCCAAGCTTCCCCAAGCAGGCGCTTTAGACCACTGAGCCATTCCGCTGGGCCCCAACCAATCCATTGTTAAGCTTTACACATCCCGGTGAGGACAGAAGCCCCTGCAGCAGCCAAGCCACAATTACCTGGCAGTTAGGCTGATGGCTGGATAATCAAGTCCACAGATGGGACCACACTTCCTTTTGCTGAACTCCTAGGGATGGTTTCTAAAGCTGTCTTTTTCAGAAAACAGCTTCGGAAGCTCAGAAGGTGACTGCATCTGAAACTTAGGAAGCAGGAAGAATGCTAACTCATTCGCCTAGCATATCTCTGGTTTTTAAAGAGGAGAAGTCAATGCCAAGTTGTGCCTCTGAGTGGCACATGCTCTGAGCTAGCACAAACATTTGGCTGCCAGAGAGGGTGTGGTTTAGTAAATAAAAAATCCTAATTCTTAGAAATGTTCCCAGCGACAAGTAAAAATTGGTATGTGTTTTTTAAATTAAGGTATATTTTTTCCCGTTATAAGAAATTCAGAGTTTGTGCCAGGCTGCTCCTATAGCCCTATGTTGCCAGAGGGATCAAGATGTCCTGGACATGTCCTCACAGCCACAGGAAGGCTGGGATGGCTTCTACAGCCCCCTCCCCTGTCCAGTGGGAAGACAGGATATAGAAGAAAGGAAGAGATCCAAGTCTGAAAGAAGGAATCCCCCAAGGTCCTGTGGCAGAGGCCGGGTCTCTACCCTCTGGTGCTATAGGCATGTAGGTGCTTGTAGGGCACAGGGCTGGTGGAAGTCAGGGTGCTGGGGTTTGGCCTTGGAAGGGATCTTGGAAGCCCAGGCCCTCCTTGTCACTTGGCTCCCCAAACACCTGTGATAGCAGCTCCTCCAGCACAGGCTCCTGCCCAGTGTTCCGCATCTCCCCAGCCCAGAGTGACAGGGCTGAGAAAGCACAGATGAAGACCTCTGAGACCACCTGCCAGAGCAGACCCTTCCTTGCTACAGTGATTCCTCCAGGTGTTCACCACAATGACAAGACATCAAAGAATTCCTTGGCACCAGTACTGGTGACTATGACGCAGTAAGAGAAAGAGCAAGCAAACCCCACCTTCTTCCCTGAGTGGCAGACAAGGTCATGGTGCCAACCACAAACTGTCCAGGTTGAGGTGAGTATCAGCCGCTTCTTCTCCACTTTGGGTTTCAGCTTCACTTAATTTTTGTCCCTTAGAAGGATTCTGAAGCTATAACAGAGCTATATCAGTTTCTGAAAGCACCCAGTCCCAACAGAACCACTCTCTGAAACCCTTTCCACCCTGACCTGAGTCCAGTCCCAAACTGATCCTTCCAGACACCCGCCCACTGAGAGCCCCAATTTCCCATTGCTGTGGAGTCTCCTTCCCTGGGCCCAGCTCCCCAATTATAGCTGTGTTCCTGGTAGTCTTTGCTTGGACACCCTTGACAGCACCATGAATGGTTACAATTTGGTTCATTCAATCCTTTTTACTTTTTTTTTTTTTTTTTGGTGGAACTGGGGATTGAACTGAGGACCTTGCACTTGCTGGGCAGGCACTTGTGTCCCTGAGCTATCACCCTAGCCCCTTGTTCAATCCTTTTTTATTTCAGTGATGCAACCTAATGCTTCAAAATTCTACTTCAAAGAAGATAGTGAATGGAAAAAATGACAAGTGGCCATTAGGTAAAGGTTCTGAGCAACTCTGTTCAACAAAGGATGCTAATAACCCCAGGAAGCCTTCAAGCAACAGGAAAGTCAGGGACCTCCAACAGTACAAACAGCCAACTGACATTAACCTATCTGAGAGCAGGCAACAGTGATGCTACCTAGGACTGGGTATGTTTTCCTTCTGTTGACATCCGTAAGTGACAGAATCCGGATTTGAACCCATGCGCCTAAGCCTGAAGTCTAAAAGCTTCCTGTTGTACCAGGTCATCTCCTGAAATGTGAAGCTCTTCTCTGTGAGCTGGTGAGGGTGCGGAGCCAGAACTGGAAAGGCCACTTCCTTTCCACCCACGGACTCTGAATGATAAACAGCAATGTTTGCATTTATTTTGTTTACTCCCACCTGATCTAAAAAGGAAAGGAGAATAAAGACGAGAGGTAATATAAGTTTATGGGGTTCTGAACTTTGGCAAGCCCTTCTTAAAACAGTATAAATCATGGATTGTATCTGCCATTTGAACCTCAGAGTGAAGTCGATTGTTAGTTCTTTGTCATTTAAACTATGAATACATCACTTCGCATAGGGTGCTGTACAAGGAGCGTCTGTGAAAAGTAAACCCTTAGGTTGATAAAAACCACAAAAGCAAATGGCATAGGGCTGGGGAGATAGCTCCGTGGCACAAGCATCTGCCTGGCAAGTGCAAGGTCCTGAGTTTGAACCCTGGTCTTGCAAAAAAAAAAAAAAATGGCATGGTCATTTCCCATGCGTTGCTCACAAAAGCCTACCACTGCCATCAGCACAATCCTGAAGAACACCTTGGCCAGTTAGTGATAGACAAAAACTAAGAAGGTACGATCAGTCTTACCAATAAGGAGGACACTGGTAAAATCATAAGCATTTTATGAATTTTGGATTTTTCTTTAAACAAATAAATACCAGCACTGTTGAGAAGCAAAGAAGCACCAAAGCACTCAAGGAAGCAGTTACAGAAAGGTTCTTCCTCTTTTGGGGGCACAATTTGCAAAATACATCAAATAGTTCTTAGAGTTTTGCATATTACATTTGACCTACAAGTTCACTGAAATAAAATCATAAATGTGTGCAAAGTACTCATCCCAAAACTATCTGTAGAAATGTTTATACTGGATGAAAATTAGCACAGAGCAGAAAGGTTACTAATAGTGAACTGGTTAAACTATGGTTTATTCCTATAATGGAAGCCTGTAGCATCCAAAATAAAACAGAAAGCTATATGGCAGAGGATAATGTTCAAAATATATTGTGTAGTTTAAGAAATTATAAATGCATGATGGCATTTTTGCTTTAAATATGTGTATAATGCATTTCTTAGAAGTCAGAGTAGGGCCAGCCACATAGCTCAGCAGATGAAAATGCCTGCAAGTAGGTGCAGGGGCTGCGGGTTCTATCCCTGGGCCTGCTGTGCTGGCCACACCCCCAGGGCACACTGAGACTGCAATTAAGACTGGTGCACACCTGTAATCCCAGCTCTTGGGAGGCTGTAAACAGGTGGATCACTATGAGTCCAATCTAGTAATGAGACTGTGAATATCCTTCCAAAAAAAAAAAAAAAGTCAGAGTAATTACTTCTGGTGAGATTATGGACAATTTCATTTTCTTATTTTTATGTATACCTTCCAAAGTTTGTACCAGGATGACAGAATACTCTTACAACCACTTTTCAAATGTAGTAAGTGAAATTCTGAAATACATACCAATGTATCATCATAACAACATAATAATAGTACTTCAAATGTTAATTTCACAGTCCTCTCAAAGAAACAAGCAATTAATCAAACAAACAAATAAACAACAACAACAAAATTCTGCATAAAAGCTCACCATTGTCCATAGGTGAGCCAGCTCACAGAGGCGACGTCCTGGGCTGTGCTTGCTGTGAGAACCCTTGTGCCCCTTTCCTTCCAGGTTTCTTTTAGTTATCTCTTTTCAGTTACAATTATTGTACATGTAAGCTTAATTTTAGAAGCAAAATTATTAAAATAAATGTTACAAAAGTTTTCATTCTGATGCTACTTGCATGGACTTCTGGGAGCTGGAGAAACAAGGTGTTCAGAGTATTTGCTTTAAGCCCTTGAGTTTCTGGAAGGTGACAACTGTGAGCCAGTGTACAGCTGCCAAGCAGTAACTGCTCAAGGACACATGGAGAAAGCCAGAGTTGCAGTGGTTTCTGTTCTTTTTCCTGTGGACTTTTTTTTTTTAACAGGAAGAATCTCTAGAAATCACCATCAAGCAGCCACAGTATAAATTTAAACCCTGATGAAACAAGAAGCTGAATGAATTTGCTGGCTTAGAAATCATTACAACAACCACCTAGACCTGGCTGCTTATCTCCTAGGTTGCCTGATACTCATGATCTTACTTTATCTTCACAAGCACTCTACACAACAGCTATGATCATCCCTGTCTTGCACATGAAGAAACTGAGGCTCTGGAAATTTAAGTAATCCAAATGATTTGCAAGTTTACCTAATTTGAGCAAAATCATGCAGCCAGAAGGACAAGAACTCAGCCTTGAGCACAGCGCCTCTGACTCTGTCTTCCCTAGGTGCACGCTGAGCCTCCTCTGCCGCTGGAGCCTGTGCTGTCTTGCTTTTCTCATTGGTTCCCTGTGAGTGCCTTACAGAGAGTATCTCCTCCCATCCTTGCCGAGCTCTATGAAGAAGTTATTTGAACTCATGATTCCAAAAAACCTTGACTAGCCAGGCGTGGTGGGGCACACCTGCAATCCCAGCACTTGGAAGGCTGAGGCAGGAGGATCAGTGTGAGTTCGAGACCAGCCTGGGCTACAAAAGTGAGCTCAAGGCCAGCCTGAACCACATAGTGAGACCCTGCCTCAAAAAGACAAAAAAAAAAAAAAAAGAGAGAGAGAGAGAGAGAAAGAAAGAAAGAAAGAAAGAAAGAAAGAAAGAAAGAAAGAAAGAAAGAAAGAAAGAAAGACCCTTGACTGATACAGTGACGTAGCCTCAGTGAAACGTTTTGCATTTGGCCAATGTGGACCAATGTGTAACTTGTCTTCTTCAGGCCCAGTGTCACCTAATAGCAGAACTTTAAAGTACAATTCCAAGTCTCCTAGTGTATGTTTAATTGGCCATCCCAGTCTTATCCAATCATTCCCACAGAGCTTATTCTGCACACAGCTTCAACAAGGACAGTTCTCATCATGTTAAGACTCAACAACATGCATCCCCTTCTAGGGAACCCTCTTTCCATGATGCTTGGATGCCAGTGGTGGTCAACTTGTTACAGCAAGCAGAACTGCACTAGTGCAGGGCTGGGTGTTGGAGGCTCATCTGAGAAGTGCTGCCAGAAGCATGAGAGGCAGATCTGTAGCAGACAGAAGGAGGCTGTTAGGGAAAACGTTTGGAGAAGTTGTTGGGAGTTTTGGAAGCTGCTCGTTCTCCTGAGCTGTTCTGCTGGGTGACCATGCTGGGTTTCCTGGCGAACTTGGCTATTCCTGTTGGAGGAGGAGCTGAGGAGCTCACTGACAGAGAATGGCTATGGTTCACTTTGTGGGAGCTCTGGTCCTTATCTTGAGCATCACTTCCTGTCTCCGGAGGGGATGATGAAGCACAACTCAGTCTCCTGAGAAACTTGTCACGTTGGATTTCCTGATGGAAACTTGATTTTCCTCATTATCAGAGGAGCCTGGGACCTCACTGTTGCTGCGGACAGCTGTGGCACCTTTCAGGAGAGCTCTGGTGTTACCTAGAGTGTTGTCTCCTGGCTCCAGTTCAGATCCCTCAGCCTGCTAGCACAGATCCTTCACCCAGTTGGCATCGACTTTCTAGCTTTCACCACTGACCTTTGGACCTTTCCAGAGCAGATCTGCAAAGCAGGCTTGCGGGAAAGAGACATTGTCATGAATTCTAGACCTCCAGTTGGACTTGTGGGAGGCATTATTATAGTCTCTAGGTCTTCAGCTGGACTCATTCAGGGAATTATTGTAGGGTTCAGGCCCTCAGCTGTAGTCTTAGTTCTATAGTGTGTGAACAAACTTTGCACACTCTTTGTGTATGATTCTTTGGGTGATTCATTATAAAAATAATTCTATAAATTATGTGATCTGTATTGTATTGTTCCCCTTGCAAAACCTCAAACCACAGGAGGCAGGGTCTGGTCAAAAGAGACACTTCTCTGCGTTATGTCGTGGAAGGGTTTATCTTCTGCCCAGCTCCATCCTTGATTTCTCTGCTTCCCATTTGCCATGTCATCAGCAGCTCTCCTCTGCCGTGTGCCTCTGCCGTCCCATGCTGCTCTGCAGCCAAGCCACTATTGACCGAAATGCTAATCAAGATAACCCTTTCCTTATTTAAACTGAAGGCATCAGATATTGTTTCTTAGCAATGAAGAAAGTGATTTAGACAGATTTTCATATGAGAGAAGTGGGTCCGTTGCTGTGATTGTTCCTGTCCATGTGATTTAGAGGCCTCTGGAACTACTTCAAGAGAAGACTTTGGAAAGGCCTGGAGATGCTGCCTGGAAAGTAGCCCTAGAATGCTATAAGCCAAACATGATGAGAGATCCCAGCCAGACCTCAGAGGACCAAAATGTTAGCAATGTAGCTGGTAAAGACCAGGGTAAGGAAATTTCAGTGGGAAAGAAGCAGTACACTGGCAGTTCAACTCTTTCCCATGTATGTTATGCTCTGGCATACAATTTGTCTATAGTTTTCTCGTGGCCTCAGTCTCTGTGGGAGACTGAGATTAAGGGTGACAGACAAATTGATCTGGTGAAGAAAGTTTCAAGGCTTCCCAACATTCGGACTTTGACATGGGCACTTTGGGGGACATTTTATCAACTCAACAATGAGAATTAAAGAGCAAATCCACAGCTGAGTGAGTTTAAATATTTTGAGTTTTATCAAAAAGGAATTCCCTGTAAAGTTGATGTGTAACGGTGGAGAAGAAGAGATTTTAGTTACTGAAAAATTTAGCATTAACAAGAAGCCACATATTTTACATCAGAATAATACAAGGATGCCTTGCAGGCACGGGAGCACTCTGAAAGATCCCGTTGTGCATAGACTCCCAAGTGAGCAAGTGAAAAGACTACTTGGAGAAGCGAGCCCCCGGGTCCCTTACTTGAGAAAGAGTTCCTAAGAAATTGGCTATATAGGACCTTGTTCACAGTGTTCAGCCATCTGGGAAACTTGGAGGTCTTCCAGCCATGATGGAAAGTAGTTGGCTACTTCTGGAGCCAGTGGTAGATCTTGGCATCATCTAGGTGGTGACAGTTCTACAGGCATGTGGAATATGAGAATTAGGCAGTTAGGTCCTTCCCTTACTGTTTGCTCTCTGCAATTCCATGAACAACTCTCCTCCACCACACACATCCGCCATAACATTCTGCCCTGGAGTCAACCAACTATAGACTGAGAAGCCAAAATAAACCTCCTATCCTTTAATTGATGAGAGTCAGACATTGTATCTCACAAACAAGAGAAGTGACTAAGACAGTTGTAGGAGGAGATATTGCTGTGAGCATCATACACAGCCTCCATACCAAATTTCCTCTAGACTTTTGAATGATGGTATTTTCAAAGAAAATTGATGCAGAGGAATTAAAGAATTGGGTGTTAGGAGGACTTGAACTCCAAGGGACAACCTGAATTGAAACTAACAATCAAGTACTTCATGTGCCCAGAGCAGGAAAGGGGGCAGCAAAAGCGCCAGAGTGCTCAGGCGTGCGAGCTGGAGAGGTCTGGCAGGCGGGCCAGATTGCCTGGACCTCAAAAACATTTCATATTTATGAATTGCACAGATACAAATAATTTCAGTGATAAGCAAGACAGTCCTGCGGTGTCAGAGCAGTGCTGATCAGAAGGAAACTGTCACTTTTCAGAGCCATGGACCCTTTCCCAGAAATAACTGGGAAATAATAATAACAACTGCAGTAACACAAATGACAGATCTATTGTATGCTGAAGGTCTTCTTGCTTGGGTCTGGATATCTAATGGACTCTTAAAAATGGATCTGATCCTTTTCAATTTTAATTTATAGAAATTAGAGATATGTCATTGCTGTGGGTTAATCTAAAAATGTCCTCCAGTAGTCTCACACTTTCACAAGTAAGACTTGTAGAAGACAGTGGATCATGGAGGTACTATGCCCAGCAGTGGACCCACAAATGAGTTCATATCTGAGCACCGCATTATTAGGTAGGGCCTGCTTGGGGAGCAGGTCACTGGGAAATGACCCGGATGAGTATATACTTTTTTGCTTTCTAGTTCCTAAGAAGTGAGTCCTCTTCCTCCACCAGGTCCTTCTGTCATATTTTTTCTGCTTTGGAATTGGGTAACCATGAACTGAACCCTCTGAAATCATGAAACAAAGCTTTCCTGATTTTTGGAAAACTGAGTGTTTTGTCCCAGCAATGGAAATGTAATTAATATAATAGCTATCATAGTTTCTTTATGCCATCTTATGTTTTGTAAGAGACCTGCAGTATGTGTTACTGTTTCCATCCAGATTTCAGAAATATGCATTACTGTTAAGTTTATATTATCTTATTATGAAAATTATAAATATTAATTGCCTGAACATTGATATATATTCAAATTACTAATTTAAAGTACTTTTTAAATACATCACTACTTTGAGACCCAAAAAAGTTATATAGTAAATTTTATTTCAGTGCACTAGCAGAAATAAGAAGCCACAAGTCCCCATACAGAAAAATAAGTAGAACTCTCAAAAAAAAAAGACTGCTTATGCAACTACTGGTCCAATAATGTTATATATACATCAGCTCATCTACCAGAAGTGTTTAGGTAAAGACTACAAATTTTTTTTTCTGTTTATGAAAATATCTAGCAAGTATTTGTTAAAATATTTCTGATGATAGCTTCCTAAAAATACCAATAATAATAACAACTGCCACCTCTTTGCTTGGATCACCTTAGAGATTCCTTTCACTTATATTTCTGCCAAAGATAGTTCCTTTTTCCTATATATGGAAAAAAAAAATCTTGTTGACTTTATCCTACATCATCTTATCTGAGTTAGCAACATCAGACTCCAGGTGAATCCCATGTGGGTTTTAAATTTCTTTACTTTTGGTCCATATGGAGAAGCTATATTTTATTCCAACCAAAAACAAACAAAAAATGTATTTCCAAACACTTATGCCTTATGTGGAGAGTTTCAATATACACATATGCATGGTTGACACCCAGACTGTATTTCAAATAACACATTCAACTCCATTACGCTCTGGTGATTTACGTTAAGTCTTCTATGCAGAAGACATAATAAAATGTATGGATTAATTAAGAGGGGGAAAACATATTCTTTTAAAAAGGAGTCCCATTGTTGGAGAGAAGCACAACTGAGATGCTTCATTTTCTTCTTTACTTGTATTTTAATTGTGCTTTCCCAGAACGTTTTGTTAACAAGTTAGTACACTGGGGGAAAAGGGAAAGAAATGTTTTCTCCTTTATTCTCACAATAATTGTTTTTAAGACACGTAAACTGCTAGTCAGCTATGGAATCTGAATTGGGGGAGGGAATTCACGAAGAAGAAAACACGTTAGTAGCAATAAGACAAAAATATCTCCAGAATCTTCCTCCCTCTTCAAGTTTAAACTCTTCCTCTCCACCCACAGTCCACTCAGATTATGGAGACACAAATACAGCTTTAGTTTACAAGAGACTTGAGAGCCAGAAACTGGAACTAGTCAGACGACTTTCTGTTGTAGTCAAAACCTACAACTAAGAAAAATTCCACTTCCTATAATTTAATAAATTGCACCAGAAATATCTGTAATTACCCACATAAGTGATAACCAAAATATTTGCCTTTGGGGGCTGCATGGTATTGAGGAGAAGCTGCCAGGTTAGCCATGTTCAAGAGAGCATTTTGACACAAAGGCAAATAATAGCTAGCACACTGGAAAAAGAAGTTTAAAGTAATTGCATCATTGGAGCATGGCTGTTTTCTGTAAAAGGATTCAGCCAGCCCACAAAACTAGAAGCCACCTATGGGGCTGGTGAGATAGCTCAGCAGTCTAAAGTGCCTGCTTAGGCAAGCTTAGGCAACTACAGGGACATCAGTTCAATCCCCGGCACCACATGCTGCACCAGCCCCATAACATAAATAAATAAAGTTGAAGAAGAAGAAGAAGAAGAAGAAGAAGAAGAAGAAGAAGAAGAAGAAGAAGAAGAAGAAGAAGAAGAAGAAGAAGAAGAAGAAGAAGAAGAAGAAGAAGAAGAAGAAGCCACCTGTGACACCCAAGCTATCCATCCGAATACCCACACATTCCCTCGAGCTTTCCGTCTATCTCCTCAAACACAGAAGCTGACAGATGAGCATCTAGAGAGAACCAAGCTGACTAGTTTTTTTAAATGTGAAGCAAATCTGAAATCCAACCACTTCCGAAATAGGAGCATTCTAAGGGCTTGAGAAGCTGCAGTGCCTTCACTTGGATAAGAGGCTATCACCAGAGGCTAATTCCACTGCAAAAACTGAACACGGTCTCCTGGTAGCTGAGGTAGACATTTCAGATGATAGAAATGGCATGCTTATTCTTTTCATCAGCCATCCAAAGTAAACATGCTCATTTTAAATATAAATATAGCTCTGTTATTTAAAAGATAACTGAAGGCGCATAAGTTTGAGGTATGTCAGAGCATGTCATGTCACGCAGCTTAGAGGAGGATCTTGGACTGATGTTTTTCTCACGCCAAATGTACCCGTCACATGCATCGTTCCAGGTGGAAGCTTCAGCACGTTGTATGTACAACACTAATGCACTACTCTCCCATCTCCGAGCAAGGTGTTTCTCCTTTGCTGTAAACAATGCATAAACTCCAGAGAGCAAAGTCTCAACACATTATCCCAGGCAGCTCTTTCCCACACTGTAGGTATCTGATCTTTTGCCAAGAATTCCATATTTACCTACCTGGATACCATGATAGTTTAAAATGTTGTACTGTGTTTAGTTATAATTTTAATAAATCAGTGCCCTGGCTCATGAAAAATCCAGGTGCTCTCTGAAGCAAAAAGGAATCTGTCTGGCATGTCTACAAACATAATGGTAACATTTTAGTGGGAAGCACATGTGCATGCCGTTCCTGCACACCAGGGTACTCTGTGCCTGGATGACACCCTGGAATTCAATCGAGAACTTTCTCAAACGGTGTACATCACTAGAACAAGTTGCCTTGCCTTACTTCATCCCTTTATACCCAAAAGCATAGGACTGGAAAGTGTGCAAAGGTAGACCCAAGTGAGCAGGGGCAGTGCTAGCCGTGGAGCGCTGAGCTTTTTCTCTTTTGTCAAGTACTGTGTGATTCTGCAACTCCATCAGTCCTTCAAAATGCCTGGATAAGGAGGAGCTTCAAGTTATGTGGAAAAAGACAGAGGAAGGTCAACACCTCAAGGCACACCCAGTTTGCTTACTCTACCTTCAACCTCTCACAGCCGCTCTGTACCTTCACATGAAAACATCTGTGTGTCAAATTTACAATAGTCCACTGAAAATTGAAGTTAGTTATCTACAGCATTCATTTTGAGCCACAGTCTTTATGGCTGGATCTGGTATGATCAGTTCAGGAGTACCGAGGCTGGGTCTATGCAGCATTAACAATCCCTGCATAATAAGCTCCTTTTGTCCTAGGGGGACAGTGGGACAGCATCCTTCCTGTGACAAGTACCCAAAAATCTCAACAAAGCTCTTACATGGTCAATAGCTCAGCTGATAATCACCAGAAGTTTTTAATTACAACTAAAATTGCTAGAACTTCTTTCTCTTTTTATCCATCAGCACCTCAAGGCTTGTTTCCTGTTGATTAAATCTGTCTTAGTAGCAGTTATCATTAGCTTCTAGATGTGAAACGGATAGAGTGATGCTTCTTGCTGGTTAATATGTCTTAGTGAATCATCACATTTTTATCCTTTCCTGCAGAAAAGGAACAGGGGTATTAAGTAGAAACAAGTTAAGACAAAAACTCCTTCACTCGTTCTGAACATGTTCTTGAAACTTTCTAGGCATACACATCCTTTCCTTTATGAATAAGGAAACCAATATGGACTGTGTCTTGCATAAAACTCTGACAACTTTTGTTGCCAAAAATCTACAATTTATTATGAAGTCATTGAAATAAATAACAAAAAAAGGAAAATAGCACTGATATTAAAAGTAAATAAGTAAAAGATACTTCTTTGCCAAATCTCTGACTAAGTCTCAGACACATGCATATTCATTAAGTAGCCAAACACTAAGCTAAATTCTCCAACAGATTTTCTTTGTACTACAGTTCTTTAAAGAAGACTTTTTAAAAAAAATATTGCCATCATATTTTAGTATCTGTCAGAATGGGTCAAACTTTGCTTGGGGGAGAAAAGTCGAAATGAACCCAAAATCACGTCATGCCAACTCTGGTGAGTGCCGAGGCCGAGGGTGCGTGTGTATTTCCTTGAGCCTGCTTTTCTGTTGGGTGGTTCTTGGCAACAGCACTCACTGTACTTTGAGTCCCAACTTGTAAAGACACTAGGGAAAGAGGATTTCCAGAGCTGTTTCAGAAAGCAGCAAGAGCGGTGGAATAGATGGGCTTGACACAAGCTGAAGTGCTCTGAGGAGGATT
The DNA here is from genome assembly GCA_004027025.1 of Myocastor coypus. Taxonomy (NCBI): domain Eukaryota; kingdom Metazoa; phylum Chordata; class Mammalia; order Rodentia; family Myocastoridae; genus Myocastor; species Myocastor coypus. The sequence goes on along the minus strand of PVJA010005838.1, from coordinate 4,244 downwards.
CACTGCAGCTGATTTTTTACTGTAATAAATATTTAAATTTAAATATTCACTGTATATATATCCCCCTAAAAACGTGGCTTACAAGACTTGGCACTGACAGGATAGAGGGGATACGTGGATCTTCCTACCTCCCACCTTCCCTAGGGTGATGAGCCAAGGCAATTTCAGGGAGGCATAAAGGCTGCTTTGAAATAAAAGCTGTTCAGTGCCATGGGAACACTGATGGCACCCTTTACAGCGCCAGCTGTGTGTGCACATTGGAAATTTATTTATTCTTTAATTATTATGTTCCTGTTATAAAGGCAATTGGTTAAAAAACAAAGCCTTCCTTTCACTAATGCTTTTAAGTACAGCAATGATATAAGCTTAGCTGTCTGTTTTGAAAATCTTCTGCTTCCTTACACTTTCCTATAGCAAAGCTATTCCTTTCTCTAGAACTCAAAGTAGTTGCAGACTGGTAATAACATTTTTTAGAAGAAAAATATTTTAATAAACTATAAAACTATTATCTTGCTATTTATTAATTATATTAATGATTTATTAATTATAATAAAACTATGGCCAGCGAGATAGCTCAGGGGCACAAGTGCCTGCCTGTCAAGTGCAAGGTCCTGAATTCGGTCCACAGTTCCAGAAAAAAAAAATAATTATAATAAAACTATTATATTGAATCATACCAACATAGAATTTTTTTCTTTTTTTTTAACATAGAATTTTAAAATACATCTTTATTTAAACAGAATGCATTCTTAGTAGGAGATATGTAAGCTGACTGGCAAACAGTGATATGCTTCCGCTTCCATAAAACCATTGTGCTACGAGATCTCACATCCTTTGAAAACAGAGTAAAAGTTGCAACAAAGTCAAAGAAATGAAATTATCAAGAAAGTCTCTAGCATGCAACAATGTTCCCTGGAACTATATGTTCATCAAAAATATCAAATGCTTTCTCTTAGGCATCTAGTGCTGTCTTCACAGTAATCCTTAATTGCAGTCAAAGAACAATTCTCTGGAATAAATTATCCTCATTCAAAGAACCTCTATTTTATGCCTGGACACTTACCTCAGGAAAATAAAACCGGATGTTTATATTAATGTTCCTAGCAGATTTGTGAGTAGCAGACCAAAACTAAGAGTCCAGATGTCCTCTGACAGATCAAATGTTGAACAAACTGGACCACATCCATGCCATCCATAGAATACTACTTAACAATTGCACTCAGCAGTCCAGATAAATCTCCAGAAAAATCATGCTGAGTGATAAACACATTTCTTTTTGATCTTGCTGTGTTGCTCAGGCTAGCCTTAAAGTCTGGTCTCAGGCTTGGGAATAGCTGAGATTATAGGCACACATCCTCTCATTGGCTTCCACATAGAAAATATGATATTCTTGAAATTACAAAATTGTAGAGCCGGGCGTGGTGGCGCACGCCTGTAATCCTAGCACTCGGGAGGCTGAGGCAGGAGGATTGGTGCGAGTTCGAGACCAGCCTGGGCTACAAAAGTGAGCTCAGGACCAGCCTCAACTGCATAGCGAGACCCTGTCTCAAAAAGACAAAAAAAAAAAAAAAAAAAAATTGTAGAGATGTAGAACAGCTGAGTCAGTATATTTTCCCCAGTTTTTATCTAAATGAAACAAGAATTCTCTTATCCTCTAAAGCTGCTAATTTCACAATAAAAATCTATTAATACTCAAAAAAGTGAAAGAAATTTGGTGTTTGGTTTTTTGTTTGTTTGTTTTTTGAAGAATGCCAAAGCCACAAGGTTTTTATTTGTGCTATATTTTCTCAAAGAGCACGGTGAGCTACTGGGGAGTGCTATGAAAAATATAAAAATTACTGCCCCTTACTAGAACTTCTGGGTCACTGGGACCAGATGACATAAGCCCTGCCTACATTTTCCTCACTGACTCAGCTAATAGATTAGTTTGGATGTGGATCCCAGCGGCGTAGATCAAAGTCCTTCATGTGTAGATAAAGAGAATAACAATCGGGCCTATTTATTGAGTGGTTATTATGTGCTGGGTACTGAGCTAAACACCTTATCTGTATAAACTCATGTAATTAGGAGCTTGCTGTTACTGTTATCCTCATTTTCATGATGAAAAAAACCTGAAATTTAGAAGATTAAGATTATAATGCAAAGTCTGAGCTCTTATACAGTTATATATCCAATGAAAGACCCTAAGGACTGTGTCTTTGAGGCTCCTGGCAGGAGAGAAACTCTGAAGAATTCAGGGTGGACTAAGTACCTGCTTTAGTAAGCACAGGGACCAGGGTTCGATTTCTGGTCCCACATGCCACACCAGCCCCACACTCAGGGTGAGCTGAGTTCGGGGTAGTGTCACCCACTTATAATCCCAGGACTGGGGAGACTGAAAACAGGAGGATCATCATGAGAATCATCTGCATAATGGGACCCTGATGTGATAAATACATAAAATAAAAATAAAAAAGAATAGGGGATGTCTGCAGGGCATCTCACCTAATAAATAAATAAGAATCTAAGAAACAAAACAAACAAAAAACCATTAAATGTTTCCTAGACCACCTGCCTTACACTACTAAAAACTCCATCAAACCCAAGTTTTCTTCCTGAGATCTGGTTGAAGTACTTTATTCTGTCTGAACTTTCCTTCACTGTTAACCCATAGAATCTGAATACTGAGAATAGTTTCATAGCTTAGTGACTAAGCATGGTGCCCTAAGTGGCAAAGATGACTGTAACAGAGGACATTATGGCACCTGAGACAACCCCCCCCAACTGTGCTCCCTTCCCATTCCTCGGGTGGCCTTTAGGTGAGGTATTCCTATGTGTGCCTTTATTCCTTACTTCAGGTCTAAAAGGGATGCTGTGTGGTAGAAGTAGGTCATGAAATGTGTTGGCAATGAAATGCCAGAACAGGAAGAACATTAGAGAATACAAACACCAGCTCTCCTGGGATCTACTGATGAGATGACTGCCAGCCAGGATGGCACAGCCTCACTAGGCCATGCTGCAATTGAACCGCAGTTCACTTCCCTGCTTGGAAGGCCCACTGTGACCCTGACCAGCAGGGGCTAATATGGCCTTTCTGACTGACTGACTGACTGACTGACTGACTGACTGACTGACTAACTGACAGCAGAGAAAATAGTGGATATCCAACTTGCTTAGTAGAAGAACAAAGTGTACATTACTATAATTGTCATGCAATTCTCTATAGAGACCATTTTACTGATTCACTTAAATTAATTTCTCCCTCGGACATGCCGTCTACCTTCTTGGTAACAAGATTTCCCATCCTACTATAGAAAATAGAATACCAACCCTGTTTCTCAGGTAAGAAACAATTTGGTGATCAGTGCTGAAGAAAACCGTTAGCCATGCAAAACCACATTACTTTCATAATAAGACTGGGTCTGCCTAACGAAGCATGGCACAACAATAATTAAAAGTAATGAAGAGAAATTTACTGCATTTGTGCACCTCAGACATTTGTCACACATCCCACAGCGCTGGGAATTAAAGTCCAAAATCTTTGTTACTGTAGAAATAAAAAGGTAGGAAATACTTAAAAGAAGCCAAACAGCATTTTGGTCATACTTTTTAAAGAATAGTCTCACTTCAAATGCAAATATTCAAGCTGAGTAAGAGCCACATTTATTATACATTCCCTTGCTGTCTCGGTTGAATAATGATGAGACTGTTGAGAATCCCGCAGCTGTAACGCTTTAGGAGAGATTCACTCCTGAGGCTGGCTTATTATGTATTTCCACAGAAGATGCCAGGATAAATGAAGTACTGACCCCACAGAGAACTGCTGTGGGGTGTGCCTCCAAGGTTGCAAACGTAATTATCCTGCTTCTGTCCTCGTGTCCCCAAATCCTAAACCATGGGATTGTGTTACTAGGAAGAGAGGTCTGTGAGGCGGATTTGGTCCTGAGGGTCAATCTGATGTCCGTGGGCCTGGCCAAAAGGACCTCAAGGCCTGGAAGCGTAGGCTGATTTGTAGAGTGCTTGCCTAGCATGTGTAAGTAAGGTCCTGGGTTTGAGTCCCAGCAATGCAAAAATAATAAAAAGGACCTCCCAAGTTAGAAGACGCCAGGTAACATGGAACTTGAAAATGGGCTGCACCCCATGCTGAATCAACCTATACTTTTAGTCATGGATTTTCTAGGTTCCAAAACTGCAAGAAAGAAGTTTCTGTACACAGTTAGTATTATTTTGCTACAGCAGCACTAGTAGGCTAAGACAGGCTCCAT
>PVJA010005837.1:0-76743 GCA_004027025.1 Myocastor coypus | reverse complement strand
GATCTTCATGAACTGTTTAAAGCTGGTATATATATGTCATCATTATTTTGACTTATAAGAAAAATTTTATTATAATTATATGCAAGGCAGCACATGCTTGTACTTGTCACATAGTGGAACTGTTAGAGGTGATAGTAAATTAATCTGAAAGTATCTGTAATTTCCTTAGTAAACTATTAAAAATGGTTTATTGTTTGTATTATTTTCCAAATTCTATTATGTATACTAATTCATGAAGCTGATATATATATGTTAAAGTGAAGAAACATTACCATAATTCACTGCCTAAATTTGTTTAGATATTTTTCCTGAATTAAGAACATTTTGTATGAAACATATTTTTAATAAATTATATATGGTGAGAATTCCAAACAACTCTGTGTCAGAGTGCTTTGAAATTTATATTATAAAAGGATATAAATGACGCCCAGGACTTTGGCCCCTACAAGGAACTTTGGCTAAGATGCAAAGGTGTTGTGCATTGACCTCCAGTGCAACAGGGGGTAGTCAGCTACATAGCTTTGGGAAGGCATCCAGGAGCTCTGAAAGCTGGGTTTGTTGGTTTCATTTTTCTGCTCTAGCACCTAGAAGTGCTGGAGTGTATCCTGGTTTGGATCAAATCACTGAGTCCTTTAATTGTCTATTCTGAAAACACGAGAGCCATTTCTTTCTGTAAAGTTATCTTCTGCAACATACTTATATTCAAATGTCTTCCCATCCTTGAAAATTTGAACCTAAGAGAGACTGACTCACACCTATCATAGTTTGTGCAGATTTCTGGTTGATAAAGCTGATGTACGTGGGAAATTAATTTGGCTTTTGGAGTTTCATTTGTATTTTCTTTTCTATTTTTGTCTTTTTGAGGCAGGGTTTTGCTATGCAATTCAGGCTGGCCTTGAGCTCGCTTTTGTAGCCCAGGCTGGTCTCAAACTACTACTGATCCTCCTACCTCAGCCTCCCAAGTGCTGGGATTACAAGTGTGCACCACCATGCCTAGCTTAGAGTTTCATTTTTAACATTTAAGTATATTTTCTTACAGAACTTCTGATTTTCACACTACGTACAGGTCTAAATAGTCTTTATTTTATTTATTTATTTATTTATTTATTTATTTTTTTAATAGCCCACTCAGCCTGCCCTCAGGGCAGGGCTGGCGCAGCATGTGGTGCCCGGGATCGAACCACGGTCCCTGCAGCCGCCTAAGCTTTCCTAAGCAGGCGCTTTAGACCACTGAGCCATCCTGCCAGGCCCCTAAATAGTCTTTAAATTTTCCAGTACTTTATTAGGTATGTACTTTATAATACACCTTTTAAACTTTGACCTTACACACAGGGTCTGCTCATGTGCACGTATTTGAAAAAGACCAAATACATTTTTATATTAATTTTTTCCATGAATGTATAATAGAAGACTATTTCCAGGTAAACCTTTTCACTTAATTGTTTGCTATAACATATAAACTTCAGTTAATTATAATGTAGATAATCTTTCAAAATAGATTTATACTGTTGCTTACATTTGAGTTATTAACATGGAATTTATTATTGTGCCACTAAGACTTATGTCATGATAACTCTAAGAAGGCAGAAATGAACACATTATTAAAAGGAATCCTATATAAGAACACCACTGCTTGTGCTAAATTATCAAAAAGCAAATTTTTATAATATAGCTATTCAAAAGTTCAATCTAATAACAGAATGACTAATCAAAATAACATGTTATCATACATAAAATACATTTTCACTTTCAAATTATGTATTATGTAGTGAGATAGAATTAATTTTTAAACAATAAGCCATTAGGAAAATTTATATACTATTTCAAAAAACACAGATTTTTGAAAAATGATTGGATTAAAATATTTGATTTTAATGTTTTTATGAATATTTTTGAATACAGAAAATTAGGTAATCATAAAACTTTTGTCTATGAATACATACACTTTTATTTATTTATTTATTTATTTATTTTTTGCATAGCAAGACCCTGTCTCAAAAAGACAAAAAAAAAAAAAATACATACACTTTTAAATGAAATCAATCATCCACATGAGAACATCTGAGCTTTTTAATTGGTAAAAGGTAGGGATATAAAATAATCTCATTTCTCCAGTGCACACTACTGTGAAACATTAAGTGTTGCAAAATAAATTTGAATGTTTCAGTAAGCTTAGCCAGAGAATGCACTGTATAAACACTTAAAATATCCGGGCAATATTTTCAGCTGTCAAAGGCAGCTCACTCCTCAGAACACATTTAAACTGACATTACAAGGTCTCGACTCGTTGGGATTAGAATTAATAATGTTCCCTTGTATCTTGTAATTGGAAGAAATCTGTTTACTTCTACTTGACTCAACCTTTGCGCTAACTGTTCTGTTGACTCCACCATGAACTTCAAGGTGAACTTCAGAGGTTCACTCAGAGGTTTATTCATTTTGGCAGAGAGAAGGGCTGACTCTATGCTTAACCAAGTTTAAGCTACATTTTTGTACCTTAAAAAACCATCTATATTTCCCCCAAACTGGCTATATTCCCGTTTTTATATGTAAAAGCCAAAACAAGAATTAGGGAGGAAATAAGGTTCCTTTTCAGTTCTAGCAAAGTGCAGAGGAAAACAAAAGCTCTAGGAGTAAACTTCATATGTTCCCTGTCTCAGTCTTTCAAACTAACGTTAAGATTGAGATTGATTACTGTACCCATCTGAGAAGCTACGAATTTACTGTAACTATGAACTTCCATTGAATATACTTAGCCTAATGAACAAATCTTTATACCAGCGTAAGTACAAAGAAGACCAAATGTAGTTACAAATGTCACTCACACACAGCTCATGTCCCTTGTGAAGCTAAACCTGGAGGTACAGTGGGCTTATACTCATCCCTGCGTTCATACTTACTAAAAAGGTTTAGTGTACATGAAAGTTGAAAGCGTGGTTATGAATTACCTTTTTATTATCTATGTGAACATTATAAAAATGCTAATTTTCCTGAATATTTGAAAAGTCTAAACCATTCTTCTTACATGTATTTTCATGAAATCTTACTAACAAATTGTGAGGGAAAATGGAGATGAAAGTTCTTGTGATTCATCGAATGAAACCAATATATGTGTTTTAAGTTAAATAACTTAGGCTTTGTGCCTTTAGGTTATTTAAGCAATGTGGAAAATAACATTGCCTTGAATTTCTATTGTTATTTCTAGGACCTAGAATAGACTTCTGAACTCTGGGAACATTTACATGCAAAGACTTCTAAGAACTGATTGCTGTGGCAATTAATCGCAGATGATCATTGTAGTGTTTCTAAATGGTCTGCCATTCTCAATTCACATCAATCAATTGCAGTCAGTAATCGAGTTGAAAGCAGTGGTTTGGGTGAACACTTAATATGGACTCTAGCTTACATTTCACTCTAATCATAACTTAATGGCAAGTGGAATGTATAATATTTAAATATAAACTAGTTTTAGCTGTCATTTAAGGCACAGCAGGAAGAGGCTGGGGAGACATTTCTGTGGACTAAGCACCTGCTTAGGCAAGCTCAGAGATGGGAGTTCTATCCTTGGCACCACATGCAGTGCCAGCCCCGCCCCTGGGCACACTAAGCCCTGCATTGAGACTGCGCGTGGTGCCTGTAATCCCAGCACTGGGAAGGCTGAAAACCAGAGGATCACTGTGTCCAAGCTGCATAGTGAGACTCTACACCAAGTACAGAGAGAAAGAGAGAGAGAGAAACAGAGAGAGAGAGAGAGAGAGAGAGAGAGAGAGAGAGAGAGGAAAATGGCTGTCCTGTGATTCTAACCGAAAATGTAAAGAATCTTACATGAAGTGCCCTCTTCCATGAAAAACAAACAAAAGAAAGAAAGAAAGAAAGAAAGAAAGAAAGAAAGAAAGAAAGAAAGAAAGAAAAAAGAAAAGGTGTCAAAATCTCAAATAAGATGAAGTAGTTGTTTCTTGGTATGTGTAAGCATGATGTTGTCCCCAGAGTGTACTCTCAAACAAAAATTCAACAACAAATACAAACAGTAGTCACTTGGTCCTAGAATGCAATCTTGATTCCTACTTCTGAGAATTTTCTCTTAATGTTTGGGATGTTTACCTCAGTAAACTGCTCCAAATTCTTTCTGTATTGCAAAAATGCCACAGTTACAAAGGAAAACCAGGTCAGTTAATTTATCTTTTGCCCTGAATGTGTTCTCAGATTTTCCTGAGTCAACCAGTAATTAGATTTGTGCAACTCTCTTAATTCTACCGATTCTAATTTTCTGCATCTGAAAACAAATGTTTCAAGCAAACAATTGAAATGAACATGCCTTCCTCGCAAATCTCCACTTTTCGCTGTTCTTTGCTTTAGTTCAAGTCTAAGCTACCAATATAAGGTGAACCCAGGAATCCAAACAAACACTGTGAACACTGTAATTCTCAAAATATAGTTTCCTAGCCGGCAGCAGGACATCATCTGAACAGGTAAGGTTCACACTGTACTTTTCTCTTTCTTTCTTTCTTTCTTTCTTTCTTTCTTTCTTTCTTTCTTTCTTTCTTTCTTTCTTTCTTTCTTTCTTCCTTCCTCTCTCTCTCTACCTCTTTCTTTCTTTCTTTCTTTCTCTCTTTCCTTTCTTTGTTTCTATTATGTATTTGGTGCAAGATCTTGTTGTACAGCTCAGACTCACAGTGATCTTCCTGTTTTCAGCCTTTCCAGCCTTGGGATTACAGACATACACCATCGTGTCTGAGGTGGCGGCCAGTGTGGCATGCTGGAATTTGAATCCTTGCACTTGTTTAGGCAGGCATTTAGACTGCTGAGCTATCTCCACAGCCCCCTCTCTGTATTTATGAAGAACCAGAATAAAGGAGTTTAAAGTCTGGAAAAGTAAATACGTGCTTAAAGAAATAGAAATGCAAAATACTTCAATTCAATCAGAACATATTTTATTTTTTGTTTTGCTCTTTAATTTTTTATATGCATATAGTACAGAGTCTACAGACTCTCACTATGTAGGTCAGACTCATAGTGATTCTCCTATTTTCAGCCTCCCACTCCCTGGGGTTACAGATGTGTGCCACCATGCCCAGTCTCAATCATCATCTCAGCGTGCCCCATGGGCAGAGCTGGCCTGGCAAGCTAGGGATCAAACCCCAGTCCCTGCGCTTTGCCTAAACAGGCACTTTAGTCTGCTGAGCTATCTGGTCGGTCCTAGAACATATTTTATTTATAAATTGAAATATCAAAATGCAATCCAAAAAATAATAAGGTATTGTGCATTAATTGAAAATAAAATAAGATATGTAGATTCTCAATTATCTAGCCCATTCCATTCCATATCTGCCAAATCAGAAACACTTGCTAGGGGTGAGATATGTATTTCAACAAGCCTGTCAAGTGATTCAAACCCAGTGAAATCCTTAGAACTGTTGCACCCAGGTATTACACAAGGATGGCTCTTTAATTAAACAAAACCAAGAAGAATGAAATGAAAAAAAATGTTGACTACTGAACTGACTTCATCTCAACTCTCTTCTATATTCCACCAAATTGACAAGTAATATTAGCGGCAGAGGAAAAAGACTACAGAACTTTGGCACAAACAACATGTGGAGTTCTTAGCAGACTGTTTCTCTGTACAGTTTCTGGAAGAGAGAATATAGATAGGACCATAATGATGCCTGAATCCCACCGGTGCGAGAAATATTTGCTGCCTATCACACAAGCAAAATAGTTACTATGTGAACAGTTATTTGGGGAGGGATTGGGAAGATAGTTCAGCAGCACAGCACCTGTCAAGCGAGGTTCTAAGTTCAGTTTCTAGTACAACAAAGGTGGGTTTTTTTTTTGTTTTTTTTGTTTTTGTTTTTGTTTTTATTTTTCATTTCAGAAAAGCTGTAATTATAGACTTCATGGTTTTTCCATTAGACTCAGGGTTAGCAGGTTCTTCCCACCTTGGTGGGAAGGTGATGAAATTATTATACACGGGCTTATGGACAACTAATCAGTGCTGTCTCACATACAAAGCCACAAGTAGAACCTTAAAGCTCTTTCGACAGTAGTGTGTTTGCACTACCATAGTCTGTGAAACGTGCTCCAGGTAATGTTAAATGTCATAGAAAAAAGAGAAAACTATTTTTCTGTGGAAACTATATTGTCAATGTGAAACAAATATGTGGAATAAATGAGGGTACATAGGTTAGTACTGGTGTCAATATATTAAATACATAGTTTAATCCCAAAACTTGAAATGTTTAAATAAATCAAGGTGCACAGAAATGATAACTAAATGAGAAAGAAAGGAAAGAATAAACATGTGTCTTCCTGTCAAAATTAAAAATGATTACTCTCTTACACCAAAAACACAGTGAGAAAATTTTCTAAGAATTTCTCTCACAAGACCAAAAAAAAAAAAAAAACAACAATAACAGCAAAAAAACAAGTATGAACAATATAGGAAATGAGTATTACATGACTAAAGCATAAATGAGTTAATAAATTTATATTTTAATATCAGATTTGGTCAACGAAATAAGTATTTGGGTCTTGTAAAGACTCATAAGAAACATATTACTTTGAAAATCTGAAAAATAAAACAAATAAGTAGTTCAAAACACAGAAAAGACAAGAATAAGTTCTTCAAAGGATGGGCCAGATAGCTCAGCGGATTAAAGCTCCTGCTTAGGCAGAGCACAAGGACTGGGCTTCAGTCCACAGCACCACAGTGTGGTATGTGCCCCAAGGCTTGCTGGGACAGGGAATAAGACTGGATGTGGAGGCACGTGCCACCACAGTAGGATCACTACCAGCCCAATGTGTGTAATGAGACCCCGTAGGGCCTGTACTGAACACACACACACACACACACACACACACACACACACACACACACTAAGTTCTTCAGTTACAAATAAGGGTACTTTGCTAGGAAATACTACATAATTTGATAGAACTCAAACAGGTGATGATAGAATCACTTCAGCCCGAATATAAAGTTTCTCTAATTAGATACCATTGATTGTTAGTTTGAAATCTGCGCACCCTGTGTATTTTGCACACCCAATGCATTTTCCTTCTTGTTATGCATGACTTCACTACCTACCTCCCTTTGTTCACAAGACCAAGTCTATCACAAGAAGCAGTCAGCTTTGTTACTCCGGGCAAGAGGCATAATGCATGTAGGCCACCTCTACAGCCACATAACCCTAAGCCAGCCTGCCTTTTCTTATTAACGTGAAGTGATAACTTGCCCATTTGCAAGATTCTACATATATTCCCATCTGTTTTTAGAATGACTTTTTCCCGATTTCACATATTAATTAGGTACACTTGTTATATTTCAATTGATTTTTCCACTGCAATGCTCTGTGTCTTAGTTACTTTTTACTCGTTGCTGGGACAAATACCTGACACTCAAGATGAAGCTAGGAAAGATTTATTAGCTCATAGTTACTGGAGGTTTCAGTTCATATTCAGCAGGCCCAAGGCTGAGTGGAACAGGGCAGAGAGCATCCAGTTCAGGGTGGCAGAACAGCAACAATCACGACAGAGGCAATGGAACAACCAGGGGAGCAGAGAGCAACAGCTTCAGTCTGTCTCTGTCTCTCTTTTTAAATTATATTCAGGCTCTCCACCTCAGCTTATCCACCTTAGGCTACACCCATAATCCCAGAAGTACTTAAAACACATAATCCCAGGGATCATGGATCAAGTCTCAAACTCTAGATCAGTACTAAATCACATAATCCCAGTGACTCATGTGTCAAGTCTCAATCTGTAGAAGTCCCCGTCCATGACTACATGAGGCTTTGGGGGGACAACTAGACATAAACCATAACACTTTATTTCCAGTTACTTTATTTCTGGCAAGGTTCCTGGTGGCTAATATGCTGTGTGGGAGCTGGAGGGAGAAGCTCAACCAGCTCTTGTGTCAGGCATGCACTTAGGTATGCTAAACTGGCATTTCATCTTCAAGAAATGATTGCTACTCCTGTAGAGGCAACCTAGACCCTGCAGCAGCATACAGGCAGAGGAAAATGGAAATGTAGAAATAAGTGGGGGAGAAAGGCTACAGATGCCAACGGATCAGGAAGTTTATAGGTATCTATCTCCTCCTCAGTGAATGAGTCTATGAGTCGGGAAGGCCATGTTTGGTCAGCACATGGAACCAACTACAATGAAACAGTGTTAGATGGTCCTGACATGCCCAAACAGAAAGCTGAAAGACAGTCAGTCCATGGGTCTGTTCAGTCCTAGCAGAGGTGAAGCAGGAGGCAGATCCAAGAATGCTATCAGATATTCTTTCAAAAATTGTCTTTGTTTTTCTTGGAGCTGAGGATTAAAGTCAAGACTTCACACTTGCTAAACAAGTGCACTACTGCTCTTAAGAACAGAAACACGAAAACAACTCCCAGGATTTGGAGGCACATTTATTTCACGTCAGCAGGCACTGACTGAAATTATTTCCAAAAGATCAGATCAGCCTGCCAGATCAGCCTTCTTCTGATTAGCTAGCAGGGTGAGATCATTGGTTGCAAGGCTAGATTAATGATCGCTAGTTACAATCACGCATCCTGCATGTTTGGTTATGCTCTCATGGTTATGGGGGTCAAAGAAGTAATTACAGAGCCATGAAGCAGCTACAGAATGAGTTTTCAAAAGAACTGTTTCTCTCACATAGTTTTTCCCTTCTACTACCACTGACCCGCAAGCCTAGCCCTAGACTGTTACCTTTTTCCTAAATTTTAATATGTGGTGATAGAAGTACTAATATCACTTGTTCTTTTGATATTATCTTACAGCTTCCCCCATATGTTTTAAAATCTCTGAAATAACTCTGTTTGAAGTGTTTTCAATCATTTAATTCTTGCATTGGTTTATTATTTATTTAATGCTTATAAACTCTCTGTCATGTAATGACCTTCCTATATTATTATTATGGCTAAGAATCTTAGAGGAAATTGAAATTATTTTAAATAATATTGATACTTTTCAAAAGCGGAAATATTTTCCTTTTTGAAGATTATTTTTGCTTGGATGAATCATGTTTGAAAAAAATTCTGTACTTGTAATATCTGTGTGAATTAAATAAAACTTTCACACTCCCTTATTCTTACTATTCACCTTTGTAATGTATTTACGTATGTCTTCCCTGGCCCTTTTCCATGACATAAGGCACAGAAGTCCTTTCAGTGTGTTTAAAATGTTCAGCATCATGAATTTGTACAACTACTTCTATAGTTGTAGGCTCTAAAGATAACTTGAAAAATGTATACATCTTGGTCTATTTTACTGAAGAAAAAATGTAAATTGGATGAGGTGACCTAGAACACTAGAGGTTAATAGTCCATTCTGCAAGCTGTACTGCTCTGCTCCTTTGTAGATCCCATTAATCACAGTTCTGTGAGTACAATGAGAAAGCCCTGGTTACTCTGTTGTGTGCCATTCCTGATGACATGAGCTTGCTATCAGAAGACTTTCTTTAAGAAGAGAATGAGTAGTAGAGTAAAAGAAGGACCCCAAGAATGGGAGAATTTGGGAGCTAGATAAGTGTCTGGAATAAGAGTTAACAACAAGGACTATTTAATGGTGATTTATTTTAATAACTTAGCACATGAAAAATTTGACAAAAATATCTTTGGGATTTCATAGAATCCTCAAAAGACTTGAGTTGTAGCTTTGAGTATTGTTATATTAGTCAAGTTTCCAATCAGTGATACACAGTACCTGGCAATGTAAAAAAGTAGAGATTTATCTGATGTGTGGGGTTTAGAGGGTCTGTGTTTGGCTGGCTCTAATGCAGAAATATCTTGGTGGAAGGGCATGATAGGGAAAAATTCCTCACTGCTTGGTAGCTGGTAAACAGAGCACAGAGAAAGAGCAACAGCATGAGATGTGTCCTGCAAAAGCCCATCTCCCCAGGGATCCTCCTCCTCTGATTTAGCCTTGCTTCCTAACAGCACATGGAGGCATCAGTGTACCCGTGAGTACAGCAGTGCTGTGACCCAACCACCTCTATAGGAGTCTCCTAATTCCATCACACTGGTAATTTTTAGGGACTCATTGGTCTTCCCAGGGTATACTGGTAGCAGGAATGAGTAAAACAGAAATAAGAAGACAAGGTCTGGGTTTAGGCAGAGGCCTGACTGCCTAGTTGGCAAAGGACCCCAAGAATAACAGTAGGGGCTTTTATTTATACCTTTGCAAAGTTAGTATCATGACACATAAGATTGCCTGGTGACTAATAGTGACAATGTCCAGGTGAGATGTTTTCTCAAGAGTAAGGGACCTTGACTGCTTTAAGCATTTTGGCCTTGTTCTGCACTCCCACAGAGGATCAATTCAGCCACTCCTAATAATAATTAAGCTTAGCCGTGGTCTGAAAATGGATTGTTGTCACCAAAATTCATGTTGAAGTTGGGTTACAGATATAGTGGTGTTGAGAAGTGGTGGCAGGTTTAAGAGACATTGAGGTCATAGTGGCTCCACGTTCATGAATGGATTGATGTTAAGAGACTGGAATACAGAGCACAGGCATTTGTTGGTTCTTGAAGGAATAGGTAGTTGTAATGAGAGGAGATAGTTATAAAGCAAGCCAGGAACATCCTCGCAGTCTCTCTGACGTGCACAAGTTGACCTAAACCCGTTGATTGTGCATTTGGACTTTGAGATCCATGCAAACTCCATTTTCATAGTAAAAACCTTAAGCACAGATATCTAGTTATAGTAACACAAATCAAATTAAATCAACTGCAGAAGTCTATAGAACCAATTTGATTAAATATCCATGTAATAAACTGAATCTAAGCCCTTCTGATAATATACTTGTCAAGGATAGTGTGGTGAAACAGGGAACAGGTGGCAGAGAGATGAATGAGACTGAACATGTTGTTTTGATTTAATATGAAATTGGTTTGGGAAATGAATGTTAGCACATTTGCCACTGTAAAGATCAATGGTTCAATTATCACAAGAAGAAGCAAGCTGAATGAATGGTCAGGTGGAAAAGTGCAGAGTTTGACTGACAATACAATGTTTTGCTTTTTCAGTAAAATGGCCAGCGTACAAAGTGCTTCCTGCACTGCTTAATGGGGTAGGCACAAGGTTTGTCTGAGTTTACTGCAAATGTACAAACACATTGATTAATTTTAATTTAGTCATGCTTTTGTCTATGGTTAACCTGTCTTATAATTTGCTTTCTATGCTCACTGGCTATAAATGTTTCTCAAAGAAATGATTTAAGATGACAAAGTATCTCTGTAAGACTGAAATATCTCATTGCCTTTGCATAATTTTGTATCAAGTAAGTGAGAAAAAGACAATGTTCAAATATACAAAGCAACCGCTTCAACAAGAACAAAAGGGATTATACAGATTTAGATTCGGTGCTTGAATCTTCCCCATTCAATCACATTAGAGTAGTTATGTTCAATTCAGTCTACATGAAAGTGGTCTAACTGTGAATATAATACTGTGTTCTTGATTCTTTGTTAATCTAATTCATTTTCTCATGAGACACAATACCCCATGTTCACAAATTTGCTCTTGAATCAAGAAGAAAGAAAAACATAAATTCTGGAACAGCATGCCTTCTTTCACATCTTGATATTATCCAGTTTTTTGATAGGAAACATGGAGGGGAAGCCGACTCATGGGGGAAATTAAAAATATGTGAGAGCACTTTGCAATACAAAGGTTCCCTGAAGCCAGGAAAGCTAGGATTGGCAGTTATCAGCATTAGCGCCCTGTGGGGCAAATCTGCTGGTGCCCTGGGTGGTCTTTATGCACTTCCTGGAGGGCAGCTTGTATGAATAAAGACAGAGAAACAGCACCATAAGAGTTTTTAAATTATCAGAAAGATAAGAAAATATGAGAGAACACAGGGAGTGGGTCTTACTGTGCAATTTGGAGATTAAGAGAGGACAACAGAATGCCAATTTGGAGAAAAGCAACAAATAGTATATAGGAAAAAAAACTCTCGTATTCATATTTATTCTTTGTTCTATAAATCTGGAACTTCCTAACTCCCATCTTTATTGTACTTAGGGCCTCAAATCTTGTGAAGCACTAAGATCCACCTCTGTTTTAACCTCTCCAGTCTGTTCCACGTTGAACCCGTAGAAACTCAGAGGGCGTCTGAACAATGTCCGCCCTCAGCACTCACATTGGGCATGTGAACACGAGGCCCCTTCAAAGATAACCACAACTGGGATTACCAGTCTGCTGCCTATCGTGTGCACGATCTCAGGAAATCGGTATTAATCCGCAGGATGAAATCCAGATCTACTTTTCCCTCAATTTTAACTTACGACTTGTTAATATGAAGAAAAGTGAAATTTGTGTCCCAGCACAAGCAAGACTAACAGGGAACATACTTCATTCTGTGTGGATAATCAAAGTGTACTTCCTCGATAAAAATCAGAGAACTTTTAGTATACTCTGTGGAGGAAGAAATCCACAGATGGTCAAACATATAGCAAGTAAAGGTATTTTATGGAAACACATTACACTGAACAATGTTAAATAATTCAGCATATTTTTCATGCTCTTGGTATATGGACTTTGAGTTATCGTAGGTTAACGTTGAGTAGCTTGATGAAACAGCTATATGCTTCAAAAGGCATCTTTGATCTTAAAAATCTAATGTTTATGCTTACTTAGAGTATTTCTGTCAAGGTTAAACATACAACTTAATAAAGAAAGATAAAATAGAAGAGTGATATGAAATGAAAAAAGATGCCATGCAACACTGGAAGTATGAGTTGGAATAAGGAGGTCAGGATTCCACTTGTGAGGAAGCGGCTACCTGATGCCTCCACTTTGGGAAAGTATTCAGTTTCAGGCATTTGATCTGTAAAATGAAAATACTAAGATCTAGCTTGTTTTTCACACAGAGTTGGATGAAAATACATGGAGATGATAAATGCTTAGCACATTTTGTGGGTGAGATGATCAATAAAGATGCAACAGATTACAAAGCACGGCTTAACTTGGAAGGAACTATGCATAAGGTTTAGTCACTACAATTTATAATTGTTAAATTTATGAGGTAGAAGAATAGCTCAGCCACCTAAGTGCCTGCCTGGCAAGCCCAAGGATCTGGGTCTGATCCCCGGTACCACATGCTGTGCTCAGCCCAGAATCTCAGGTGCTAGGTGCCAGGCACAGAGACTGGGTGTGCACAGCTGGAATTCCAGTGCTGGTGAGGGTAAGGCAGGAAGATCACTGTAAGTCCAAGCTGCATGGACAGACCCTGTACCAAATAAATAAATAAATAAATAAATAAATAAATAAATAAATAAATAAACCTTACAAACTTACCCTGGGGGGAAGGAGCAGTAATACTTATTTGTAAGGTGCATGATAGGGACTCAGTTATGTGCTCACCATCCAGAAGGCTGTCATACGCAACTCATTCCTGAGCTAGTGAAGACAGTGGCAGGCACGCTCGAAATAGGCATCCGTAATATCTAGCAACATAGGTTATCAGAAATAAATGACCAATATTACTTTCACAAATCTTTCTTGTTTCTAAACAGATGGACCTGCGTGAAATAGCCAGCCATGTAACATATTCCATATTGCCATGTATCACATTTGATTGCACGTGGTGGCTTTGAAATGTGGTGGCCTATGCTTTCTGTATTCAAATAAGTGTTATTTGTGATAACCCTTATCTTCACTTTTGGAAAGAGTTTAAAGCTAACTTAAGGAAATTCCTAACCGTTGCAGTGTCATTATCCCCCAAAACACTCATATTATAATTCACATTTGCATTGAACGTTAATATATATTACAATTTTACTTTTTAGCCAGTACTAAATGCCTGGAGAAAACTTATTTGCATTGAATATGTATTATCTTGCTTTACACTCAAGGCACCTATGAGGTAGATTTGGTTGCTATTTGTGGGGTGCACAGAAAATCATGCATCAGAGACAAGGGACAGACAAAACAAGTGACTTGGGCAACATAGCCTAGGTCACAATTATGGGCTCACAATCATGCAGTGGAGCTCTAACAGTGTGCCCTTAGCCCCTACATGCATTCGATCCACCAAGCAATCTCCTGTCCTCATCGATTTACAAACCAAATGCTTCAGCAAAAGCACCATTATCTTTCAGATAAGTGTGCTTGCGCTTTTAGAATCCTGGGCCCAGAAGTGAGCTGGTTACAGGGCCTTCAGTTCTCCCCATATCTCAGCACCTTGTAGGTGAAAACACCTCTCCCTTTATGAGGAGCAAGACCCCGTAGATTTACTACCTCTTTCTTCTGGAAGCTACAAGTTCCATAGTGACATCAAAAGCACATGACCATGACCTGCACATTTGATATTGTGTCTTTTTTTTTAACCCGGTTTATCACACCAACATACTGAGAAATCTGCATTAAGAGTAAAATGAGGGCCCTGTCAGAAGCCAGCCTTTGGCATAACTGTGGGATTGAACTGTCTGTGGCACGTTCCCATTTCCTGGTTAGTCCTTACCCCTTCCTGATTGACTCTTACAAGCTTACTAGGATGCACCATTGTTTATTTGTGTGAGTTCCTCTTTAGTGTGTACAAAAGGTTGTAATCTTCATCTGCATTGTAACTATATTTGTGCTTCTTGCTAGTTGTCTTAGTTACTCTTCATGTTGCTAAGACAAAATACCTAAGCCCAGATTTAATGAAGAAAGGTTTATCTTGGCTCAAAATTTATACAGCTGTCAGTCCAGAATTGGTTTAGTCCATTGTAGTTTGTATGGAAGACAGGTATCCCAGAAAAGAAAAAAAAAAAAAAAATCACGACAAGCAGAAAACATCAAAGCAACGGAACAGCAATGAAGCAATTCCAAAGAAGCTTCTTTCTGTTCTTGCTGTGCTCTGTCTAGGCTGCTGGACTTAGGGCGGGTGCCAAACCAATCAGTGGATTGATTTAGAGATCATATACCTTTATTTTCACTATCACACACATTAGATCCAGTCACCATTGAGAAACTCTCACCTATTACTTCATGAAGCTTCGCAGGAGACATCTAAACACAAGCCCTGACACCAGTGTAGGCCTAGTGCGTGCTGTAGCATTAGATTATGCAACATGCCAGGCAGTATTGGATGAATGAATAAAGTATTTTAAAATGATCCTGAACCTCTTCTTGAAGCATGCAATGGTAAAAAAAGAATATATTTTTCAATTACTATCTCTTAACTAAATGGAATTATAACTGAATAAGGGAAGTGATTAAGGTATGACTCATTCTGCAATTGCCTTTCCAAGAAAATTTCCAAGACTCATCACATGGGAGAGAGAAAACTGAAGTCTATTAATATCCTTCATGTTTATAAGAACTGAAAACCTTCCTGTGTGCCTTTCCTCTTGGTAACCTGCCCCAGATGCAGCCAACTCACTCCAGTGCCTACCACTGTCTATCTGATCTTTCAGGATTTCTGTCTCCATGTGGCTAGATATGAACTGTTATCACGTTATTCTTCCTTTTTTCCTTGCTATCTGTGCATAAGAGATACAAGATCTTTCATTTTATCATAATGGGAAATTACAGTTGGGAGCATATAAAACAACTTATATTCAGAATATGTGCCACTCTCACAAAGGTGGTATTTTCTTATTGTTAGGTCCCTGGGTCATATTCTAAACTTCTCAGTCTAGAAGCAATGATAATCATAATAAGTCACTTTTACAGAATGTATATTACATATTACATTCACAGGACACTTTAAAGCTATTTTGTAATAGGGTCTCAAAAGGATCTGGATTTATGAATGAGGCTCAAATGAGAGGATATTTCCTAAGGGCACTCTGTCACTAAGTAGCAGAAATGTGTGTAAAATCCAGATTGCCATTATCCCACCACTTTTGCAATAAATATTCAGATTCAAGGCAAAATATTGTTGGTTTTTTATATCAAGTGAAAATGTGTTATTTGTAAGGTTATCCAGAATCAAAGATACTTAATTTCTGAAACTTCTTCCCACACATTTTAGCAACTCCTCCCATCTTTTTAGTACGCATGGCAATGGCTCAGAAAATAAAGTCCCAGAGTAAATGAATGTTTGTAGCCCCCTAGTGGCGCAGGAGTATTTCTCTTCCATGAGAGTAGAAAAGCCTTTTGAGCTTACTTTTCCTGGTCTCCCAATAGAGGCTTGTGAAGAAAGGAGACCCCTCTGTGCTTTCTGTGTGACCCAAGCACCCATACCTGCTTCTTCAGAGCCTTCGGTATCCAGTAGCAGTGTGTGATGCCTCTTTGGAGCAATAGCGTTGGGCTTCCTTTTTATGTGGGACAATACTCCCTAGAAAAGGAGCAAAAACGGGTGCTTGACAGTTATTTGCTAAGTAACTGTCAACAAAAGAAGGTGACTGACAGAATCAAAATCATAAAAGAAAAGGATAAGTCTCTAAATATCACATTTCTTCATGTGTTGCTTATGTAAATCCATATTGTTATGGAAACTTTGCCACATGGCAGTTACTGTGTTGAATGTTATTACTCTGAAAACAGGCAGATTCAGCCTCTGCTGTTAAGACACAACATCTAATGGGAAGAACACATATCAAAAAATCATAACAATCATGGGCTCATTGATAAAAGATTCCCTACAACGGCAAGGGAACCTTAAAAATAAGCTTCCTAATTTATGCTGCCTGTCAGATTACCGGGATTTAGATGTGAGCCAAGATGTCTAGAAGAGCACACCAGAAACAAAGATGGGCAGAGAGGATACCAAGTGAAACAGCAGCAGAGAAATCATGGTGAAACAGTTACAGGTAGCTGGGTGTCACGACAACATGAAGTGCAAGGTGGGAGGTAAACACAGAACAGGTAAGAGCCATTCCCACGCATTAAAGGATACTTTGCATAGTCATTGCAAAATGTATTTCCCTGCAATGTATGGGAAATAAATCTCAGGCATCCTATACTTGCATTGTAGAAAAACAGTGTTCTTCTGTTCTGCCTACTGCATTTCTTTTCCAATGCAACTATAGAAAAGATGAAGACTGGTATACAGATTGTAGAATTTACTCTTGCTAAAAAGGAGATAAAAAAGAAAGCCATGATGGAACAAACTATTGAGTACTCGTGCTGGGGGTTTGGTAGCTTTCAGAGGCACTGGTGTGTAACCAACCCTCTTCTCCCATGAGGGACTATGGCGATAGCTTCCACCCTCAGCTCAGTCTCCACCACTTTTCCACAGAGTCTTCTCCTTGCCAGGCAAACTCATCTGTTGCCCACACTTGGATGAGTGGCTGTTGCACTTCCCCCAGAGCCTTGTTCCCAGCTGGTAGGAGCGAGTTAGCCCAGAGTGCCCTGACCCCCTCACCTCCACCCCTGGGAAGCTCTCAGAACAAGATGCCTGTCCCCTGGCAGGCTTTCTTCAGATCAGGGGGGCTGAAGCAAGGTCTGTGGCCTCCCACATCTTCCCGTGGGTCAGAAGACATCTAGTCTCTAGCTGAGTCCACATTCTTCTTATGAAGCTTCATACTTACTAGCTTTTGACCTTTCTCCAATTCTCTTAACAGTATTTTCTGAAAAAACAGAAAGCCAAAAAAAAAAAAAAAAAAAACTTGAAAGGAAATCTCTGCTAGTGTTTCTTGGGAAACCAAAATAAGACATCAGAAGTGACCCAAATCCTAGCCCTTAATTACTTCTTTTTTGCTTCTCTTTTGCCACATAGAAAAGAGAAGAGAAAATGTGAAGAATCACAAATAAAGAAGCATCAGAAGGAGCCTTGCAGACATGAGGGCCTTCAAGGACTTACTTTGAATTTTGCTGTCCTGTTGGTTTCCTAGTTGTCCCCTTCTGCATCTCTGTCCTTGACTTCATTCTTTAACCACCAAGTTGCTTATTCTACTATGCGGTCTTTTTTTTTTTTTTTTGGCGAGACCGGGATTCAAACTCACGACCTTGAACTTTCTAGGCAGGCACTTGTACCACGGAGCTATCAACCCCGCCCCCTGTTAATGTGGTCTTGACTGGTATTCTTGGCTGTATCTGTAATTACTTCCTGTGAGCTTCTCTATGTCACTATCCTGACTGATTCAGAACTCTTCCTGTTTAATCAAATGCTATGGATAGCAAAGTTCCTTATCACTGTGTTCTTGGGGTGAAGCCCTGAAAAACTGATCTGCAAATGTTGGGCATAAGACCGCTTTCCTTACACAATACTTTCCCACAGGTACAGTCAATTAGTTGTCCATATGGCTGCCTCTCTATTCTAGTCATTGTGCTAGCTGCTGATAATATGGAGAGGAGCCAAGAGCAATAAGTTCTTATTTTAAATGAATAATTAAATTTGGGAGAAAGACGTTTGTTGAGAATAAATGAATAAATCAATATTTTAGAACTTAGTGGTGGGGCATTTGTTCTTTCTCTCTCAGACTACTTCAGTTTGAATACTGACAGCAACACATAAATGTAATATGGGAAAGTAACATAATCCCTCTTCACTTTAGATTTTCACTTCTACAACAAAAATAACAAAACTTTTAGAATTTTTTTAATAATTAAGAAGAAACTTGGGCCAATACCTCTATGGATAAGCATTCAATAATTATTAGTCACTTGTAGTATCCAGTATTTCTCAGCATCTTTAGGCACTATATCTTCTTGCCATGCAATTGTCATTCAGAGGCTGGGCAGATAGCTTAGTTAAAAAAGCTCTTGCCTGGCAAGCACAAGGTCCTGAGTCCAATACCCAGTACTGAAAAAAAAATATGGCACACGCCTGTAATCCCAGCAGGGAGGCTGAGGCAAGAGCATCGGTGTGAGTTTGAGACCAGCCTGAGCTGCAAAAGTGAGCTCAAGGCCAGCCTGAACTGCATAGTGAGACCCTGTCTCAAAAAGACAAAAAGAAAAAAAAAGTCAATCAGAGAAAAATTAATTTCCCATTTCATAAACAGGATTCTTTAAAAGAACATACATGATAATATGGGGGGGGGGCTGAAATTTAAACTCATATCTGCATACCACTACTTCAGAGACTAAAGAGATCTATAAACAAATGACGTCAGAGTAGTTTTCTAAGTTTTAGAATATGTTCATCCAGTGCCTTAGGGGCAATAGGAAAAACAGATGTAACAATGAATTGCACCAGAGAAATTTCCCAGAGAAATATAGCAATCATTGTGAATCTAAAATCACGAAAGAATAGAATTACTCTTCTGCTTTTGTTGCATTTTGTTTTGTTGTTTTGCTTTGTTTTTGTTTTTGGAAGAGAAATTATGTGTGGTATATGTTTCAAATCTTGGATTATGAAAGAAAACTATGTAGAGAATGCTGATAATTTCTGCATTACTTCTTTATGGGTAAGTGTAAATCATCAAGGTGGAATTCTAATTTAGACAAACCACTGAAAATATTTCAAGTTTTCTGGCAGAGTAGCAAATGATCGTACTGATTTTTCAGGAAGATTAGACCAACAGGTGTTTGCCAAGTGTGTTAGAACTTGGTGAAACCAGATTTAGGGAAATATGTTTTCTTCTAAATTTCATCTAAGGGCTAATATAGGAAGGGAAAGAAATCAGTAGTATTTGGGATAGCACAGTCAGACAGAAATTTTGATTAAATAAATCTGGAAGATGATGTAGAATGAGAACAGCAAGGAGTTACTAGGAAGATCATGGATGTCATGATCCTTATAAATGTTACTTATGATTTTTCACACTGTATTAGGGTAAATTGTATACTTCGAGCAAGTATTACAATTGAAATGCTACTGTGCTAGCTATATTTGCACACCTCCAACTATCTGAATCAAAATCACAGCCCTAGCTGCTCTGCTTGGAAATCTGCACCTTAGCAGGTAACATTTTCAAAGAATTTCTCCACATCACTAAAATAGTAGCACAAATACTAAGGCTCTTGCTTGTGAAATGCCAGGCTATGCTGGTGGACAGCTTGGCTGATATCCTTTCCAAATCCTTGACCTCTGCCCACTGTGGTCACCACACATTATCCATCATAAATAACAGCACCTTCAGTTGTCACTCTGCATGCTTATGTCTTGTGAGCTAAATTTGTATACTTGAAGGAAATAGAACTCGCGATGTCTGTACCCTTCTTACACATGTAAATCACCAGGGTAGCACGAATATTGTTTCCCGTTCCCACTGTATAAAAGTATCCTTACCTCTTATTTTTTTAAAGTTAATTAGCTAAGACACTGTAATGCTTATATGATTGCCCTTGGGTGTAAAGTGCCTTATGTTTTACTTCACTGGGACTCTGGTTCTCTTGCTTCTAATTTAGCTGTCTTAAGAAATCTGAACCTTCAGTTCTAGAGAAGACAATATTGTAAACACAAATAAAATAAAAAAGTACCCCACAGAATCACTGGAAGTGATAGTCAAGGAGGCCTTGCCTGCTTTCCTACCTTGGATTCTGATCTTGTTTTTTCACTTAGGGGGACTAAGAACATGTGGAAGTTTTTGATTTAATAGGTTACATCCTGTGAGACAATATTCTTTTTTTTTTTTGTCTTTTTGAGACAGGGTCTTGCTATGCAGTTCAGGCTGGCCTTGAGCTCACTTTTGTAGCCCAGGCTGGTCTCGAACTCGCACCGATCCTCCTGCCTCAGCCTCCCGAGTGCTGGGATTACAGGCTGTGAGACAATATTCTATCTTTACAGAGTATTGCCACTGATTATTTATTTGTTTATTTATTTATTCAGTCATTCATTCTTCTGTACGTAGTATATGGTATACAAGATCCCCCTACACAGGTTGGATTTGCAGTGATACTCCAGTTTTTAGCCTTCCACGTGCTGGAATTACAGGCGGACAGCACCACCACATTCAGTCTCAATCGCCATTTCAACATATCCAGGGGTGGAGCTGGCACGACATGTTGGGAATCGAACCCCAACTGCTGTGTCTGCCTAAGCAAACACTTTAATCCTCTGAGCTATTACGCTGGCCCTTGATCTGATCTTTAGTTGAATATTTACAAGATAATTTCCACTTTCTTTGGGGTGGATATTATATGATACTATAACATATAATATGGCCAATGCATTCCACTGTTTAAGGCCTAAAGCTATAATTCACTTTCTACTGAATGGGTCTAGTAGTTATATGATGTCTGTGTAGCATCCCAAGTTTGTAGCTCGGGTATTCTGCAAATCCAGGATGTAGAGAGCTGGGCAACACAGTGCACACCAAGATAGGCATCATTATGAGTGAACCATGGGCTCGGTAGCCAGCAGAGAGTGCCCTGGCCATTGTGTCTCCTCAAGGGAAAAGTCTGAATTCTTGGCTTAGGATTGGTCTCTGTTCAGGAGGACTTAGGTTTTCAGAAGCTGCCACAGCTTGGTTCACCTTGGTAAGTGGGAATAGATGCTATTACATGTCATACATTCTCAATCTCTGCCCAGGAGACTCTTGGTTCTTCAGCTCATTGCAACAGATTTGACAAGTTCTATTATTAACTATGTAAAAGTATTTTGACTACTTGCTTTTCGGGTGGTTCTCTCATTGTGAGTGGCGTTGTTTAGCACATAATCCAAGATAGAAAATCTTCACTCTTTATATCCACCTTGATGTGTCTCTCTGTATGTCCCTACCCTAGCTTACATACTTAGGGATGTTACGATTAAAGCAGCAGGTGGTGATAGGGCACCTTCAGGAGCCACATTTATTATTAAGAAAAGGTTGTAACTATATTGTGATGAGAAAGGAAAAGCATTTCAAGGGTCCTTTGCTGATGCCCAAGTGGCTAGAGACTTTAGAGGGCAGGGTACAAGACTGAAATAAAGATTTGCATGAAGTTTTTTTTTTTTTTTTTTTTTTTGTGGGACTGGGGTTCAAACTCACGACCTTGCACTTGCCCAGCAGGCACTTGTGCCTCGGAGCCATCTCCCCAGCTCCCTGCATGAAGTTTTTATAGTGGAGGGTCATTTATGAGAAAAAAAAAAAAACTGTATAAAGTACTAAATATGACATATATAAAACTAGGTTAAATTTGATTACTTACTTGAGATAAAAAAGAAACCCCAACAAATTATTAGCCCCTTGAAGATCTACACATGTTTCCCCACCTAAGAATTTTTAAGATAATATGTCAAAACTCTGATATAAGATAAAAAATTTTGAGGGAAGGGATGTATGAGAAATCTGCCCTTTCCACTTAATTTTGTGGAGAATATAAAGCTGCTCTAAACATAAAAACTGTTAAAATCTGCATTTCCTGATTTTCACCTGGCTCCTCTTCCCATCTAATACACTTTGTATTCCCTCACATCTTCCTCAACTCACAGGGCCCAAGTAGGTCTGTAAAGGCACATGGTTTAGAATTCATTAGTTTCATTATGTCTGACCTTGAGCTGGGAACACCAATACACTTGGCAACAGTCAACAGCTTATACACTTCCGCACCAGAGAACTAACATCATATCCTCTGATTTCTAAGTAATATCATTGTAGTGATTTTCCTTTACCTTTGCACATCATGGTGATGTTTCCTCTTTTGTTTCCTCTATTTAGTCACCTACTTTGGGGATTTTCAAAGCTTGAGTCTAATCCTATATTATTTTTGTCTCTATATTCTCTCATATGACATTTACATGGACATTTGCATTTGAGATGACACTTAAACACAGGTAATTCACAAATTTCTATCTCCAGCCCAAAGGTTTCCTCCTAGCCGCAAATCTACAGGCCCTTTAGACCTCTTCCCTGGAATGTCCTCAACATCCAGACCAATATATTCAAACCAAATTCATGATGTTTCATCTTTCTAATCTGATATTTTACAATATCATGAATTTCACATGAAACGAATTCCACTTTACATAAATCCATACATCTGTATGAGCCTGAAGTCTTGCAATCATTTTTATATTTCTCTCTTCTCATTTCTTTTGTCTAAGATAAAATAATTTTTACTGAATTGCCTGCTAAATGTCTCTGTCACAGTTGTCCATGTTTCTCTAACTTTTCCAACAATACGTCAGCCAAGGTTGCCCCTAAGTAAATTGTGGGCCACCACAGTAACCTTCTGAATCATCATATAATCGTTTCATCTCAGTTTTTTTGTATTTAATCTATACAGAAAGATCAGTGAGCTTTAAAACATACAGTTTTGTTGAAATTATGTCCTTGTTCAAAGATGAGTGATTTTCTTTTCGTAACAGAATGAAAAGTAAGTTATTCAGCAAAGCTTCAAATGCTGCAGATGCTCCAATCCTACACCTCAAGCTAAGCCTGGCAGTGCGCTCTCTCCTTTTCAGTCTACTTACACTGTCCAGGGCTCTGCTATGCACAGGCATACATTCCTATGTACAAGGAATCTCTTGGATTTTCAGGTAACTTCTCATCATTCTTGGTATTTCAGCTTGATCACCCTACTTATGCCTATTTTGCCAGACATCCTTTGTTAGTCATTATTAACTATTATACAACAACAAAAAAGTCACACATTTCCATAGAAATCTGTTGTGTTTCCCACCATACAGTAAAATCTGTGGCATGGAGAACATTTTAAAGTTTTCTCATTTTTGGGTCACCATTTTTTGGTACAACTTTTGGCACCTGGTATTCAAAGCATATTTATTACTAAGGCAATACATTAATATGATATTGTAGTTATATGTTTTCCTGTACAAGAAATATATTTTCTCTTGATATGTGAGTTGAGTCTGTCTCAGTTACTCTTCTCTTATTGCTGGAACAAATAGCCGACATCTAAAATGAAGGAAGGAAACGTTTATTTAGCTCATGGTTACTGGAAGTTTCAGTCCATACTCATCTGATGCCACAGCAGAGAAGCATATGGCAGAGAGCAACCTTTCGTGGAGGTGGCAAAGAGAAAGAGAGCAGAATGGAGGAATAACAGCAACAATGGCACCAGACAGGACATCTGTTTCTCTTAAATTGCATTCAGGCTCTCTGCCCCAGTCAGGTGGAAGCATACACCCCCATAATCCCACCAGTATAAGACCCATAATCCCAGCCTTGGATTACCCATAATCCCAGTGGATCATGAGTTAACCACAAACTCTAGAAGTTTCTGCCCCATGAGTACATGAAGCTTTGGAGGCACAACAAGACACAAATGATAACACCGTCGTAAGATTTTTGAGAAAACTTGCCTTGCAGATAGTTTATCAATCTTGTAAACAGACTTGTATCTAGAATTCAGGGAGAAGACCGCATGAGCATAAGGCACGGACTACCAAATTTTCTAATGGCAGTATTTGTTCTTAAATATTGGTTGGAACTTTGGTCATCTAGTTAAGTTTCTAAATGTATTTGCTATACACATGTCAAGTTGATTAGAGATGGCTTGATGATCTATTTTGCTTTAGGTAAGTAGAAATCTAGTGTTTCAAAACATGCAGTTGAATTGATTTGGCAGACTGCTAAAGGAATACTTAGCACATGTTCCCCCACCCAAGGGTATCCATTCAAAAGCTATAGTGTCAGCCAAATTGAATTGTCACTGAAAAGCACAGGGGAAGCTTGTTCCATACTGGCTAGATTGGTGCTAAAAGCAAGATTTATAGGGAAGTGAAGAGTGAGAAAAGTAGGAAATGATGTGCTTCCCGGACACAACTGTAGATGATTATCATGTGCATGCACTTGAATCATAATAGCCTATGATTTCTTTTAATAGTCTTGCAGATGTTATTGTTATCCACATGTTACAACTTCAGAAGCCTATGATCAGGAAGTCATTATGCTTCAGGAGATATCTCTGCAAAGAAATGTTTAGAGAGTGTTCATGACCATCTTTCCCTTACCCTTTATCATTTGATTTCAAGTGCCACTTTCTAAAAGGAAGAATTTATTTTTCAATATGATGTTTTGGTGATTACATAGGAATTTCTCCTTTTACTTAGACTTTTCTCTTTTATAACATATGGTAATCACTTTATAATTCATCAGCATATCTCAGCTAATATGCATTTTCAAACATTTAAATAGTGGTTTCCTTATTTAATATTTAACCTCAGTAAAAATATCATGGTTTCAAACAATTGATGAATGAATGAAATGGCCAGGATCATGTGACCTGAATTATTTTGGTATAGTTAGCTAGGTCTCAGAATTTGAAACTATATTCTTGCTTTCGGACTATATTTAGTAATGTGTCTCATAATTACTCAAGTAGGGTGAGGTCAAAAGATCAAGAAATAATTGCCAGTTAAAATACTGCACATTTGATAAGAATGAGAAACAAAGAGAGAAAGCAGGCTCAGCCAGGAGGCAGGAAAGGCGAGGGGGATCTGGGCCAATGGTGCCATTGGGATTCTGTGTGAGTCAAGGCAATGTGCATCCCATAGGCTTAAGACTGGCTAGTGATAGCAAATGGTGGTAGGACACCAGGCTTGGTGACTCTGGTGCGGTCTGGGTGGTGGTCCTGGGGCGATGAGGGCAGGCAGATAATGAGCCTGCATGGGCAAGTGCTGAGAGTAGTGTGATTGGGTACTGATTAGGACATTGATGGTTTTAAACTGGTTTCTTTCGTACACAAAAGATATCCATAGCTCTTCACTAGCTCTAGAAATCAGCTAGATTAGGGTCCTTTGAACAGCCTCCCAATGGCTCTACTGCCCTGGAGAGTAAAACATCAGAAGAAAAAGATATGATTAATCTATCATATCAAATATTAGAATTCAACAATGAATTTAAGTATTGTTTATAAAAAACCTAAGCTGCCATTATTCATTGTCTAGAGACTTGCTAGAGATCTTCCCTCTTTGAGATTTTGCAGACATAATTACCTGCAGGAAAACAGTTTCTCCTTTGTCTTCTGAC
Source organism: Myocastor coypus (assembly GCA_004027025.1). NCBI lineage: Eukaryota > Metazoa > Chordata > Mammalia > Rodentia > Myocastoridae > Myocastor > Myocastor coypus. Next base: position 51,007 of record PVJA010005837.1, on the reverse strand, counting down.
TTTATACTTCAAAATACCATAAACTTTTATTGCATCAATTTTATCTTATTCTGGGCTGGCCAGATAGCCCAGTGGACTAAAGCGCCTGCTTAAGCAAGCTGCAGGGACAGAAGTTCGATCCCCAATGTGTAGTGTGCAGACTCAACCCCCAGAGTATGCTGAGACATTGATTGACACACTTGCTATGGTGCTGTGTTGTATTATTCTGTGCGGAGCCAAAAGAAGTGACGAGAGACCTGATGAAGTTAGCTCAGAGGGCTCACGGAGATCCCCTCCCCAGTGAGCCAAGAACCTCCGAAACAACCCAGCTTTACTCAAGATAGTCAGTGCGATCTCCTGCACAATCACCTCAGCAAAGGGGAAACATGTGCTCAGGCTCTGATGTGACCACGGTCTTATCAAAGTAAAGGAGGGCTACAAGCTTAGTCACAAGCGCAGCCAAGGCCTCCATCTGCTTCCATCCTTGGGTTCACTCAGGGGTCAACCAACAGCACTTCAGGAAAGGGAAAAAACAACAATTATGGACCCCACAGGTGAAGCTGCCCTACTGCAGTGGCCTCTGGGCCCGGTCCATCACTCTCTGCCCTTCCAAATGCCCATCAGTCTACAGTGCTGTATGCCTATAATCCCAGTGCTTGGAAGGCTAAAAACAGGTGGATCACTGTGAGTCCAATCTATATGGTAAAACCCTGTAGACCTTGTACTAAATTATAAAAGAAAAGCAGCTACCAATTTTATCTTATTTTGGATGAAGCTTGTTACTGTGTGAGAATCTTGATATTAACCTTACCCTAGGCAAAGAGTGAATGTACAGGGTTTAGGTACCTGAAAGTTGGAATACTTTCCATGCTAAAAAAATCGGGTTGATTCTAAAAGAAAAGTGGCTGTTACATTCTTTCCCACAAGGTCCGAGGTCTGTAGGTGGGACACTAAGCAATGAAAATATATTTTCATTTGAAAAAAATTTAACCAATATTTACATCAGATTTTAACATATCTTTTCTCATTTATTAATTTATTATTTATTAGTACCTGTGGGCAGTATGTAATGTTTACATTGCTTATGTTGATGACTTGTGCTGTTAGAATGTTATTGTCACCACCCAAACATTTTTGCATTTCTTAGGAGCTAAGAGAATGCTCAGTTCTTTCAAAGACTTAAGTAATGCGTAGTTTTCCTTTATTAGGGAAAATTTTTCCCTCTTTTTTTTTTTCAGGTTAAACACTGGCCTCTGTGTGTGTTGTGTGTGCATACATTCCTAAGTGCAGGCAGTGTTGGATGAGATGAGAGCGTTACCGTGACTTTTATTTTTAGTGGGTGCTTGATATTTGCAAGGAATATACTAACCTGATTTTTTGATCACTTCTGATATTTTGAAAAATTCATTCCAGGTGAAACTTGCAGGGAAGAATTGTAGGCTGACACAGTTGGAAATGTTTAAATACTCAGCACAGTAAAGACCACAATGGAAAATTTGACAACCCTTCTCCATTAGTGGCAGTGTGAGGCACTGCTGAAATTACCAAATAGGCAGCAAATGCCATAATAAAACACAGTCTCAGAAATTGTGGAGAAAAATCATGTGGCCTCTCTTAGAGAATTATTTTTCTAATTGTGTATTTCTAACTCAAAGGAGAACCTACGGCAGTAGTTTGTGCCTCTATTGTAGTCTATCCATTTAGTTTTCAAATAGGCATGCTACATTAGCATTATGTTTAGGATTCAGGGAGGGATAATTTTTGTTGCAAAAGAGAAGAAAATATACAACATAAAGAGCCCCCTTCAGAAATTTAGTTTCCATATCTGAGTTAGATGGCAGATGTTGAATGTTTGATTTGTTTTCACAGATAGTTGCCTAAAAAGCAAATTAAAGAATGACTTCCTACGAGAAAAAAAAAATAATAATAATAAAGGAAACAAAAACAAGATCTTTTTGGTGTTTTTGTTCTACATAAGCATATATTTCTTTTTTGTTCTTTTTATTTTTTATTTTATTTTTTATTTTATGGAAAGGTCTACAGGTTGTTCAGGGTTTCACTACTAGATCAGACTTGTAGTGATCCACTAGTGATGCCAAGAGCTGGGATTACAGGCATGCGCCACCACACCCAATTGCTATCTCAGCGTGTCCCGGGGATGGAGCTGGCACAGCAGGCGTGGGGATGGAACTCCTGGCCCCTGTTCCTGCTTGCAGGCACTTTAATCTGCTGAGCTATTTGGCTGACCCATAAGCAGGTATTTCTAAAAGTTAATGAAATAACAAATGTATGATTGAAGTTTTTATTGGTGCCTCAAGTTCAAAGTAGAAAAGAGAAACAAAAGAAATAAGGAAACAAAAGAAGAAAGGAAGAAAGGAAGGAAGTAAGGAAGGAAGGAAGAAAGAAAGAAAGAAAGAAAGAAAGAAAGAAAGAAAGAAAGAAAGAAAGAAAGAAAGAAAAATAAGCTTCCAGTCCGGGAAAAACTTCCTCTTCTTTTTTTTTGTCTTTTTAAGACAGGGTCTCACTATGCAGTTGAGGCTGGTCCTGAGCTCACTTTTGTAGCCCAGGCTGGTCTCGAACTCGCATCAATCCTCCTGCCTCAGCCTCCGAGTGCTGGGATTACAGGCATGCGCCACCACGCCCGGTTAAAACTTCCTCTTAAAAGTGGCATTCTCCTATAAAAGTCCTGTCAATAACTATTCGTGATCTAATGCATCTAACACACATTTATTTAATAATTTGCTTAATTTTTATTGGATGATTACTGTGATCAATGTCATGTTATGAGGTGCACATCAGTAAATCCAAATAGAATTTTTGCTTTAATGGAAAACATTTAAAGATTCATCTCTACGTCCTTTGATAATTGTTTAGCAATCATCTCTACTACTGAACCATTATGCAATGTTGGTATTTACTGCTTGTTATGTGCTTTTGTTCCATTCTGTTAGAGAGAAAGAGGGAGAGGGAGTGGGAGAAGGAGGGAGAGCTAGTGAGGAAGGTAGGATGTATAAGTGTGTCTGGGTAGCAGGATACATGGATTTTATTTAAAAGTGGTAGGATGTGTAGGTGCATGAAACTAAAAATTTAAAACAATGTTCATAAAGACAGAAACATGTTAAATAATAACTTGCTCAGTAAAATTTTGAGATTTTTTCCCTCATAAAATTGTATATTCTCTATCTTATATTTTCACGATTCTATATCTTTCATAGTAATCTTTTTCTTTGAGACTGGCTCTTGCTATGCATTTGAGGCTGTCCTTAAGCTCACTTTTTTATTTTATTTTTTTTTTCAGACCTGGGCTTTGAACTCACGAACTTTACTTTTTATAGTATAATGATTGCCAAACACTGGAATTAATAGTAGGGATTTAGAATTATTGATTCTTGGGATCAACAAGCTCCTATTTTGAGCGTTGGAGTTAATTGATTTGGGTTGCAATGTGGAGTGACATATAATGGGTTCACTACTTAATCATTTAGAGCCCAGGCTCACATCTATCTCTGAAACGCTAGTGTGGTGGATCTGATCTCAATGCATCATCACCCTGGAATAGCAGAAAAACAAATTCTCAGCCTTTGCCCCAGAACTACAAAATCCGAAGCTAAAACTGGGGCTATTTTATATCAAATTCTAGAAGTGGTTCTGGACTGTGTGAAGGTTTCAAAGCTCTGTAATGCGACTTGGCATTAAATGTGCATTTTAGTCTGTTCTGAGGTTATACTGATTCTACCCTTGAGAACCACTGAGAGCTGCTGTGAGTTCTGCCACTCTTGGTTCAACTCCCCTCTGATCTGATTTTCCTCATAAGGCTTATGTAACTTGTCAGAATACGTTTTGCAGACAATAATGAAATATATGATAGATTTATTTATTGTGTTTTGTTTTGTTTTGTTTTGTATTATGTCCAGCTCAACCTGCCCTGGGGGTGGGGCTGGCATAGTATGTGGTTCCAGCAGTCCGTGAGGTTGTATAAGCTTCCTAAGCAGGTGCTTTAGACCGCTGAGCCATCTCACCAGCCCAGAATTTTCTTCTTACTGATGGTTTTATCTGCTTGTTTACTGAGTTGGGGATGATAAGTTTTGTGAAGAAAGTAAATTTAAATATTTCTGTTTATCTCTTCCTAGCATAGGCTCTTATCTTGGAAGATGAGTTGGTATAGTTTTTATTCCTTTGTAAACAGAAATAATTATGTAGGTGTTGGAGCCACAAAAACTGCACCTGATGGAGAGCCAGCTTTCATGTCTGGGTTTGAGGTAACTTCCAATCTTTGCCAGACAGGCTGACCACCTGTGAAATATTTTACCAATCTGTGGACCCAGCCACAGCCTCTCAGGGCTATGACTTCTAGTTCACTTATGGAACGACAGAAGGTGCTTGGTGGACGTTTGGTCCTATATGGGCCAATTTAAATGGAAAGGGTTGACACCAGCTGGGTCAGCACAAGTAACTTGTTTGTTCCTGTTGTTTCTATAAAGCACATGTTTCTGTACTGCCCTATTACTGTAGTGGAATAATCCTTTGTTTTTGTAAAACTACATCTGATTTGTGGGTCATTGACTTCCATGAAATGTCTTAGATGCATGTGCCAGCATTACTTTCCATTTATTCTTTCTAATTTCTGGCTGCTTTAGGAGTCCATGTCTGTGGAATCTGACAATAATTTCTTTTGGCTCAGAATATTACTTATGACTTCTCATTTGTCTCGCAGATTGCAGGATTAAATATGGGAGTAGATGAAATTTATGAAAGACTTCTAAGATCAATCAAGGAGAATAGCAAATCTTGGGGGGCAAAAAAAAAGCACAGAAAAAAATACCCCAAAGGATTTTAGTAAAGAATCCCAGCACTCGGGAGGCTGAAGCAGGAGAATTGGTGTGAGTTCGAGACCAGCCTGGGCTACAAAAGTGAGCTCAAGGCCAGCCTCAACTGCATAGTGAGACCCTGTCTCCAAAAGACAAAAAAAAAAAAAAAAGAATTTTAGTAAAGTATATAGAGATATCAAGAAGCCCAGGGATTTTGGAAAATATCTAATTGTGAACATCATCCAGGCAATGGAGAATGAGAAATATCAGCCTGTTTAGAGGTTTATTTCCACTAGATAGGACTAGAATAAAATCCACTGGTTCTGATAAGCTGCTTCCAAACCTTGCTAGCACAACCTATCCTTTGAAATTCACTGGACTAGAGTAGCTTCTCTGAAAGTAAAGTAGACTTTTTCTTTTCTTGCAGCATAAACTCCTTCTTTCTATCACTGTAAAAATTCTTTCACAAAGGCAATCATTCCAAATAACCAAGCTTATTGACATATTCTTATGCGTTGAGGCTTGGTCTCTAGCCCTGTCTTAGGCACTAGTTAGTTACACATGACTTTGTTTGAGAATTAAAGATTTAAAACTCAGATTCCTTTGAGATAAAATATGAATAATAAATGTATAGGATCATTATAAGAATAAAGTGAGATAAAGCTGGAAATATTTTTGAAAAAATTACATTTCATGTATTAATTATAACAGCTTGAAATAATGTTTCAGAAGCTTCAAATAGAGAATGCTCATTATTTATATTGGAGGACAGTAAAAGAAATGGATTTTAAGCACCTTCATTTAAGGTCATGTACAAAGTTAATTTACATGAATAACAAAATTGTGAAAAATATTTAACAATAGGTGGTATTGAAATACATTGCTGTTTACTAACTGAATAAAGATTTGTACGTTGAGTTATTATTTGTCAGAAGTCTGCTGAAATTACCAATTGATGAGAAAATAAGTTCGATACTTGTCATTCCTTATTCAAACTGAAAAGACCTACCTAAACACCTTATGGCTTTATGCCATCTAAAGGAGCTATTTCAGATTCCTTAGTATTATTTCTAAGAGCTTTACACTCCTTCCCTGCGTTCTACCAAATACTAGAGATCCCCCAAGTCATAGCATACTTTCAAAACTTCTCCTTGACATGCAGCCTTTCAAAGGTTTTGAGCATTTGCATAAAGACTGGCTATACATTGGGGCAGTAAATTCTTATTAATCTCCCTACAAAGAGATGTCAGATTCTTGGCTTTAGGTTCCAGGAAGAAATATATTCAAGATATAGGTTTGGTTTGAGGATCCTTCAAGCAGTTCTGCGAGCCTCACAGTTTGTCCTGGGAAGCAAGTCAAAGGCAGACTGTGCTCGCAGCGAGCTGGAACAAAACCTCACCTCTGAAGCCTTTCTCCAAGCAGCCTCCTTAGGCCCCTACTGATAACACTGTTTTAGCAAGCATGATACAGGTTAGTACTGTTTGCTTATATTTCTATTGTAAGCATAAACTAAATTTGTGGATTTTGTAATAGCCATCCAAGTTTTCCAAACCAAGAGGCTATGCAAACAAAAGATGTTTTCACATAAACATCATCAGATATTCAAAGAGGGAAAGTTGGAATGAAGTGATACAAGGAGTTTGAGGTCAGCCTTGGGAGCTCTTTGGGTGTCTAGCCAGCGATGACTAAGGCAATGTATAAAGACTCTGCCGACCTCCAGGTATGTTTGTATCCATTGAGATTGTCGCACTGACAGGACCTGGGAGAGAGAGTGAAACCTGGAGCAATTTCCAAATATGGGGCTAGGAATACCAAGAGAAAACCGTGGGCACCGTTTCTCTAAGATGATGGATGGAAAGTGTCTCAAGCTTCCTGATTCAGAACAATAGAGAGCCTATTTAGGAACCAGTACCCTGGGATGTTGTCCCTCTGTCAGTGGGCTCATTTATAGAAAACTGATTTTTTGAGATATCTGAGGCTATTTTGCAGCATAATTATTGTTCTAGCATCACGTTGAGATCAAATTGAAAACTAAGCTATCTTTAGAAAATCTGGGGTGGAATTTTTCTCTTTCAGTTCAGATTTTATTGCTATCTTCAAAGAACTTCAGTCTAAAGATCCCTGCTGCTGTGTTGGAGGTGGTGCTAATGTTATCCTACTGTGGAAGAATTAATATTTATTATTCTTAATAGTGAGTATTACTACTAGCAGCAACTCAGTGTTCATACATATGCATAAAAGCATATTAATTATGCTACAGATTCATGCATAGTCAGTTTTTTTAAACAAACGTGTACTGTGAACCTGTTTCATTCCAAGCACTATTCTGTACTCTTGGTGTGTGGCAGCAAATCAGAGAGGCATGGGACCTGTGTTTAGAAATGGGTATGCCAGTGAGGTAAGATAGATCATGAATAGGGAATTGTCAAACAAAAATGGGTGTTTGCAGGGCAAGGGACTCACTAAGCACCTTTGGACGGATTAGTCAGGCAGAATAATTCTCACTGGAAAAAGAAAGAAGCAATGTACAACCAGAGGCTTGACTAATGAGATCATATCTAATATGTAAAGGAACACTATGTTCCAAGTACATAGAGTATCAAATGTGAATTCCTGAGGCAAGAACCAGTTATGCCTGTTTAGATGACAGGAAGTTATCTGTGGAGGGATTTGGATGTGAATTTAGTACGTGAATAAACAAGAGTAGCAGCCTTTGAAGGAGTGGGAAAGCCAAGGCCCGAAGCATGTGCTTGCCAACGTGTCTAATATGAATGAGAGATATATACCAGAAGGGTCTGAAAAATTCCCCACAGTTGTAGGTAAAGGGAAAAAAAAACTACTCATAAATATGGAGCTTTGTACAGTTACAGGCACTGAGCCTGGCCATTTATTTCAGTTGATTCTAAACCCACTGCATGTCCTGAGTACACTGTACCATCCCTCCCCCACCTTTTTTTTTTTTTTTTTTTTTTTTTTAGGGTCTCACTGCTGAGTCATAGTGATCCTCCTGTTTGTACCTCCCAAGGGCTGGGATTATAGCCGCGCACCACCATGCCCACTATTGCCGGCTCAGCGTGCTCTAGAGCGGGGCTGTCATGGTACAAGGGGCCAGGAACCGAACCCTGGCCCCTGTGCTTCCTCTAATCAAGTGCTAAATCCGCTGAGCTATACAGCTAGCCCTTCTCCCCCACTTTTTATATCTCCTCAAATCAGATTTTTAACACATCCTTCTACCTGTACCTTACAGATGCTTTTTTATATTAATGAGAAAATGTAAGCATTCAGAAGTCAAAGCCTCACTTCTATCATTAGAACTGCTAACTTCCCTTACACTCTGTGCCCATCTGAAGTTTCTACCTGCACCCTAGATCTTCTGTTATTTTTGAAGACTGAGTCCAACAATAGCCCACGTCTCAATTTGGTAGGAATTATTGCCTCCACATTCTACTGTGTCCTTCATTACAAAGTCACGAAATAATCTCTGTAGTTAAACACGCATACCATAACACCAAATAGCCTTAACCATGGATCTTTTTGTTGATTACACTTTACTTCTTTGCTTTGTGAAGTTTTTTTTGGTGTGCGTGTGTGTGTGTGTGTGTGTGTGTGTGTGTGTGTGTGTGTACTGGGAATGGAACTCAGGCCCTTGCACTTGTCAGGCAAGTGCTTGTTCTACTGAGCTATTTGCCTACCCCAGGAAGCAGCTTCTTTGCTTTGCCCTGAAATAAAACTTCAGGAAAATATCTCCAAATTCCTATATTCCATTTTCTTTGGAAGCTACTCCAAAGCTACTCATCTTTTACTATCACTTCTTTAAAGCCACATAGATTACTCATAGTCGGCCTCTGGCAACAGAGGACGTATGGACAATTTTCATATTCAACTTTTCAGTAACATTTAAAAAGAAACCATTTAAAAAAATAATTTTATTTCATTAGTTTCTAAGACTATATATTCACTAGCTTTTCTCCAGCTTTCTGGGTTATTGTTTTTCCCCTGCTGTGTGTAGCCCTTGACTATATTCTAATTTTTACACTATAAAACTAAGCATGTGGACCTCTATTTATTTAGTCTATACTCATCTCATCAGCGGTTCTCAACCTGTGGATTGAACGGCCAAAACACAGGGGTCGCCTAAAAAGCCATTCCGAGTCAAAACTGTAGCAAAATTACTGTTTTGAAGTAGCCACAAAAATTATTTTTTGGTTTGGATCACCGCAACATGAGGAACTGTACTGCGGGATCATGGCATTAGAAAGGTTGAGAACAACTGCATAGTATTTTTAGCCCATAAATTATGTCTATAAATGCATACAGATGGATGTTAAACTTACATATCAAGTCTCCTAAACTATCCTGAAGCCCATCTACCTACTTAAAATTTCTGGAATTCTATATGCCTCTCATCACAAACATATTATCTCTACTTCTTAAATCATTAAATTCTGTATCATACCAAAGACTCTACATGTAAGCAAATTACTATATTCTTTATACATTACTCTCATAATTATAGTAGGATGTTAGATGATATTTTCTTTAATAAATCTCTTTCTCTTACAGTAGCGTAGTAGCGTTTCCCAAAAGGCTACACAGACAACATACAACATTACTTTTAGAGTTCATAGAATTTGTATTTACAAACTCTATTTGTAAAACATTTAAATGTTTGGTGGAAAACAAAAGAGAGTCTGACATTTTTTCAAATGTTAAATATATAGTTACAATATCACAGAGTAATTCTGCTCTTAGTTTATAAAGAGTTACTGAATGACTCAATTAATTTTTTTTTCCTTTTTAGCATGTATTCATTCACTGCAGAGTCTAACTATGCAGCTCAGACTCACAGTGATCACCCTGTTTTCAGCCTGCCCAGTGCTGGGATTACAGGTGTGCACCACAGTGTCTGGTCTCTGGCTAGATCAGCCTGCCCTGGAGGTGAGACTGGTGTGGCACATGGTGCCAGGCATTGAACTACCATTCGGAGGCTTCCCTAAGCTTGCCTAAATAGGTGCTTTAGTCTGCTGAACAATCTTTCTGGCCCTGACTAAATGATTTTGAAAACATTTATAAATACAAAATATGTACACAGATGTTAATAGTGGCCTTGCTCTCTCTTTTCTTTTTAAGTTTAGGAAAGGGTCTAAACTATGCAGATTGGACTCCAAGTGATCTGCCTGTTTACAGCCTCCCAAGAGCTGGGATTACAGGTGCATGCCACCATGCCCAGTCTCACTTGCCTTCTCAACTTGCTCTAGGGATGGGACCAGCCTGGTAGGACTGGGGATTGAACCCTGGGCCCCTGTACCAGCTTGCAGGTGCTTTAATCTGCTGAGCTATTTGGCTGGCCGTTAGCAGTATTACTCTTAGAAAAACAAACAAACAAACAAACAAACCCTATTTATTTATTTATTTATTTATTTATTTATTTATTTATTTATAGTATGGCCGGCTCAGCTTGTCCTGGGGGTGGGACTGGTGCAGTGTGTGGTGCCAGGGATTGAACAGGCACTTTAGACTGCTGAGCTATCTCACTTGCCCAACAGTATTACTCTTGATAGACAAAATTGGACAAAACCTAAATGTCATCATCTGATGAATATGTAAGCAAAATGTTTGATATCTGTACAGAGGAATATTATTATACAATTAAAATTTAGTATTCAGCTGCCATGCGGGATGGCTTAGTGGTCTAAAGCACCTGCTTGGGAAAGCTTGGGCGGCTTCAGGGACCGCGGTTCGTTCCCCCGCACCACATGCTGCGCCAGCTCTGCCCTCTGGGCGGGCTGAGCCGGCCACAAAAATGAGTGAATAAGCAAAGATTCTGAAACAGGAAAAAAAAAAAAATTTAAAAATTCTTAAAAAAAAAAAAAAAAAAAACATTTAGCCTGAATCTTGAAACACTTTTATTAATAGGTAATATATAAAGACCATATTGGCAAAAACTATATATTATATAATACTATTCAATTCAAATACAATATCTAGCTATCTAGAATAATCGAAGCTTCTTAAAGTTATGTAGAAGATATAAGAAGTAGTCAGCAATGGACATATTTATTCTTGAGGAGATATAAATAGTTTCAATGTCTTAGTCCAAAAAGTCAGAATCTTAATCACTCAAGACCAATTACTTTTTGAATGTTTGCTGAATATTACAAGTAGAAAATATCACAACAAATCTTACATCAGGGTTTCAAATTCAAAAAGTAAACTGAGGAAAATCAATATTTAAAATTAATGTTCAAGCTGATAAAGTGAATAAATCTGATGTTAATTTACAAAATTTTGCACCAGGCAGACAACATATTCAAAGTACTACTGCCCCATGAGGTTTGTTTGTTCATTTATTATTTATTTATTTATTTATTTATTTAGTATTTTTGGATAGAATCTACAGGGTTTCCTACCTTCATCGGATTCATAGTGGTTTGCCTGTGTTCACCCTCCCATGAGGGTGAGCAGGTAGGCATCACCATGCCTAGTCTCATTCTCTGTCTCAATGCATCCTGGGGCTGGGCCAGCATGGCAGGCCAGGGATCAAACAGTAGGACCCTGTGTCTCCCTAGGCAGGAACTTTAATCCACTGAGCTATTTGGCCTGATCAGTGGTTTCTTTTCTTTTCTTTTTTTCTGTATTTAGAACAGGGTCTACAGGGTCTTCAGGGTTTCACTATGTAGATCACACTCACAATGATTCTCTTATTTTCAGCCTCTCAAGTGCTGCGATTAAAGGTACATGCTACCATGCCTAGTCTTATATGCCCCATGAGTTTTAATCAAGGATTTAAAATTTTATTTTTTAATTTTGAATCTGCTGTGTGGTAATTAGGTGAAACCTGCTTTTGAAAAACAGCTTTTCAGAATTCTCAATGTTTTTTTAAGAGATTAATTTTTTAAAAAAATTGAGAACACATTCCCTAAAATATATAAGAATATCCTAATTGCTTTGAGGTACTTTTAACTTCCTGATGGCATACCCATATACATTATTAAACAAAACCACCTTTTAAAAATATAAGACAGCTTTATCATTTAAAAATCTACAGAATCTTTCTAGTAGTTATGAATCTCACAGCTCTCATCTGTTTCCTATTACTTTCTCAACCTTATTTTTAGCTTCAGGTGTAGTATTTCATAGCAGTTTGTATTGTGTTGTCACAAATACATCAAGCATAGTCCCATACTAAGACCTTAGAATTGTCTGCTTTTTCCTGTAGGTCCATTAAAAAATATTTTCCTTAATCACCTCTTCATTCAAGGAGTTCCTCCAATATCACTGCTTCATGTAGAACTCACCTATTCCTTCTCTCCAAGGTGTTTTCCTTGTATAGTGTCATCCATTTTCCTCTCTCCTTCTGAGTTGCTTCTTCCATGGACAAAGTGGGTCATACTTATCAAATTAACCATCTAATCTCCCACTCCTAATTTCCCAATTTCAATGGAAGTTGACAGAAGAAAGGGACCAGCTTCCACCAAGCTCAGGTTGGTCAGTCATGAGACACAGGGCTCTTTATTGACTCACAGGTGCCTGGATGGCCTACCGTGCTAACTTATTTGACCACAAACTCTGTCATCTCATTTGTCCTTGAGAACCCATTTTCCTACATGCTGAAGAGCTTTTCCTGGTATTTCCTTAAGTAGATACTGCTTGATTCAAATATTTGCCTTTTAAGACTACCAAAGTTGCTATTATGTGTATTTCATTTCTTTATATTTATGGTTATATAGTTTCATCCACAAAGATATGAATTCTAAGGTGATAAGGGTCGTGTTGTTCTCATTATCCTCACAGTACCTACAAGAATTCGTTGACTAAACTTGATAAAGAATGAAAGTAAGACTGCATGATTGTCAAATATATTCCTCATATAATACTGTAAAGCAGGCAGTATCACCTTATTTCTAAATTAGAGATGATGTAATCTAGATTTTAGCAGTTTAATAAATTGGGCAACATACTCAGTGTGTAGAAATACAAGCTTCTACTCTACAGGTTTTATACAAGTCATTGTACTTTGAAAAAAAAAACATTAAAAAATCAGTTGTGAGATCTAAAACAAATGGTCTCTAGCATTAATGAATCTTACAGTGAATATTTCAGCATTTGTATGGTCTTCCTTGCTAAAGTAGGGGATAAGCAAGGTGAATCTTCAGGGATTAAACAAACATAGAGATAAAATGAAAACAAGTTAGTGCATGTTATTTTAAATATCTAAGATGTTGCCTCTTATGTCTGTTTTTGCATTTGGCTTTATAGCTCTTCATTCACACAGGCAATTACTATGGTCACTCCCATTTGCAGTAAATATCATATTCCTTTCATTTGCCTGCCTTTGGGTCAAATTTAATCCTTATATTTCAGGCTATATCCTTTCTCTGAGTAGTGGGGTTTATCCTTTAGAGTACGTTCATGGTCTGTTACTTCAAAATCTAAGAGAACAACTTTGAAGCTTACACAGGAGAACAGCCAGCACCCTTCTTGAAAGGTGGCCAATTAAGTGGAATTACTCAAGTATAATAGTCTTTGATCTGTTGCAATTTGTTAATCAAACACACACCTACAAGGTTTTAAGAGAGAACAGAAAGAACTGGGAAAAGTAGAGCTGCCTAATAGATTTTCTTTCACTTAGTGATTCTCCTTTAGTTTCTGCAGTTCTTCAGTTCATAAACTCACTTGGTACATAAAAATTGAACTGTTAAAATATTTCCAAAGTGAGTTACTTTATTACTTCTAACTATGCCGACAGATGAGAAAACAGATAATCCATTACAATTTCCTTTCCATTTAATTTAATCGGGGGATTATTTTAGTCTTTTAAAATTATTTTAGAATAGACTACATTTATAGTTTATCTATCATAGGGTGTTAATAGATGAATAGAGTGGGGATCTCGTCATAAATTTTAAAGCAAAGTGTGATCTGGGAAAAAAAGAATAAACAGTAGGAAAACATGATCAAGAGATAGCGGTTGAATTGGGTGACGGTGCAGAAAACAGCACTAACTTGACTCAAGAGCTTTTACAAAGAAGTGCTGTTGGAATGCTTACAAGTCTCAGAACATTGCTAAAGTCATTAAAGGGAAGGTGACTGAAGAAACAATTTATAGATAACAAAAACAGGAATATTTGATATAAAACTGAATTTGACTCCTACTTTTTTTTTAAATCAACCGATGGCTTGAGAAAGTACCTTCGCTGCTATTGATATAATTAAGTTGTTAGGAAGTCAAATGTTACTGACTTGAATTGCAGTTCTATCAATGTGTCTCATCTGTCTGTCTGTCTGTCTGTCTGTCTGTCTGCCTGTCTGTCTGTCTGTCTATCTATCTATCTATCTATCTAATTTAGCCATTTTTAAATCTATCCATCTTACATTGCTAGTTAACTAAGCATATATACATACATACATATATATATATATATATATATGTGTGTGTGTGTGTGTGTGTGTGTGTGTGTGTGTGTGTGTGTGTACATATAATTTTACAGTGACATTGTGTATTAAATCTGAACTAGATAATCTTTGAATTTGCTAAGATAATGTAAAACCTCACTAAATTATTTGGTGGTTACTTTATCATGTTAAACTTTTCATTATTCTGTGATTAAAAATATTTATCTGAAGAAAAGGAAGAGCAGTTCTGACAGCATGCTCTTCCAAAACCCTGCTTGTGTGTAACTGCAATGGAAGAAAGCGAGTTTGGCACGAAGAAGGAGTGTTTTATCTATTTTCTCCAAAGATCTCCACCACTTGAAAGGACATGGGTCATGCTAGAATTGGAGAACATTTGTAAGGATTAAACTGATGGCCTGATGACATCATCATGGTTCATCTCTTTGTTATTCTTTAACTTCCTTGCACTGAAAGCAGGCATCATTTTGCTGTGTTGATAGTCGGCCTCCTTACTGGAAAACTTACAGCTATGAACTGAACAAAAACTATTAGTTTAAGATAAAGCCAAAGTTTCTGGGGGAAGAAACAATGTATACACATAGTGTATGTATCTCAGAGTTTCATCTTGTAATAAACGCACTTCTGTGTACAACTTTGGAATGGCCATTTTTAAATCTAGAAGGAATAAATATTGTTCTGTGGGGAAGTGTCCTTTACAGACTCTTGTCTTTTTTTTCTCCCTGTGATACTGTATAGTCAAACTATACAGCTTGATACATTTTCTGCCTACTTCCTTCACAGAAATTCATTAAGAATCTTAAAAAATTATCAGTATTAATATTCCTAAGCACTCTCAAATCCATATTCTTATAACTAAAGCAAGAATGTGAGTAAATCTTCACCATCAATCCCCTCTACTCAAGACATTCTCAGGCCTTCAATTATTTGATTAGCAGCATAGAAAAAAAAAGTACAGGGAAGAAATACCTCCTTTTCTTTTTCTCTCTGAAAATAATTATTGTACTGAAAAGTGTAGTCCTCTGAAATAATGTCCACTATTTTTTCTTGTAGTTTAAGAATTGCAATATAAAGACCTTTCCTCAGATGGGACAAATAACATTTTATTTAACCACTAGGGAAGTAGAAGTCCCTTCGAGCAGGATAAGAATCTGAGATGGCCAGAGACTAAATTTTAATTGACCAACTCAAAGGAACAGAACCTGAAAGGCTTAAAAATGAAAAGAAGGTGATACGAGGTAAAATCATTTATGTATTGAGAAGTGAGCTTTCTTTAGTATTTTAGATGTCTGTAATTATGTGATCGTATATTTTAGTGTTATTTATTTATTTATTTATTTATTTATTTATTTAATATTTTGGCCTGCTCAGCCTGCCTGGGAGTGGGACTGGCACAGCATGTGGTGCCCGGGGTCAAACTGCACTCCCTGTGGTTACCTAAGCTTGCATGCGAAGGCACTTTAGACTACTGTGCCATCTTACTGGCCCATTTTTAGTGTTTGAAGCAAAAAGAATTATTGTATTCTTTTTTGAATGCAGCTGTCCCAATCAGTAATGAAATGTGCCTATTTCAAAATCTTTACTTCATTGATAACTCACCATTTTGAAGCAAAGTACAGTAATGTAGGCAGCTGACATGCAGTCATAACTGTATTTTTCTATTATTGAGAAGTAGAGAATTATGTTTCATGAAATTGTCATTGTACTTAAAAATGTTTATAGGTAGGTGCAATGAAACCATAGAACAGTACACACATTTCTGACTCAATTTTATAGAATATATACAAGTTTCTGTGGATGGATTAATTTTCATTTAACTTTTTTCTAGGCTTTATTTTTTGTCTACCTTCATACACTTTTGTATAGTTTTCAGCCCACTCATCGAACTTTTGTTATGAAAGTTCATTCAGTTTAACTTTGCCAACTGCATTCAGTAGGCACACTATCACTCTTGCACTAAGTGGGAATCGCTAGTTGCTAGGAAGATTTTCCTAGGGTTCTAGCATGACCATCTCTTTCTGAAATTCAGTGGTAGGGCTGAGTGTGGTGTCCCATGTCTATACAGCCAGTTCTCCAGGAAGCTGTAAACTGAAGCTCATCTAAGGCATTTCAGTGAGACCCTGTTTTAAAATTTCAAGGCAATATGAAAGGAGTACAATGTAGCTCAGTTTGTTAGTTTGCTTTGTGTCAGGGTCTCACTATGTACTTCAGGCTGGCCTTGACTCCTTCAGAAATCCAGGCTGGCCTTGAACTTTCCGCAGTCCTACTGTCCCAGCCTCCAAATGCTGGGATTACTGTTGTGAATCCCCATGCCTAACACTGTAGGTCAATGAGAAAATCCTGGACTAAATCCCTCCTACCATACAAACAAAAAATGTAGATAGAAATAATTTACTACAATTTCTTTGACTTTTTAAAGATAAATACACATCTCTTTTTAAATTGTGTCTTACACGTGGCTTTTACAAAATAATTTTCATTAAAAAAATTCCTGGTATCTTCTAAAATATCCTCATTGTATAGAAATGGCCAAATAATGAATGGGCATGCTTTCTGTGCCTGGAAATTAATGAAAGTCTTGCCTCTCATGTGAGTAGCACTTTGCATTTGAATCTCCAGCCTAAAGGTCATGTGTATACCCTGATTTTTCAATGGAGGCTATGTGATGCAGATTAATTTCATAGCTGCAACAACAGTAATTACAGATTTCTACTCATTTACTATGATATATAAATATAAGCTCTGACATAATCTGTAAAGTTCTTGGGTCTTCTCTTTCTCAAGATGAAAGATATTGTTTACATCTTTTAAAGTGCTTGGTTATAATTAGTGAGGTAGTGTGCTGGAGAGATAATTGCATGTCTCCTTGCTTGATCCGATCCAGTCACAAGGAGAAAATAGGAGAGGAAAATCTGGCCAAAAGCATGCACCTGATCAAATGAGAGCATGACCAAAAGCGAAGGCTTGAAGCCACAGGACCAAAAATTTGACGTGGTGCCACCATCCTGGCATCATTTTCACTGAAGACAAGACCCAGAAAGGTCTTTAGTGTCTAAGACAGATGGATTTGCCTGAAGCTGTTCTCCAGTTGAATTCAGAACACTTGTCAGAAGTTAGAGCATTTTTATAGGATGAAATCACCAGAAAAAAGAAATGTAATATGCACGGATCAACTCTGTCCAAGGGCTGTAAGTATAAACCCCACTACTATTGGTTTGTTTGAGACTGGATATCTGTTTTCTGTGAAACCATAGATAGTTTTATTTGAGACCACACATCAAATATACAAGTAAAGAATTTCATTTATGTTTTTTCTATTGTTTCTTTTATTGTTTGTACCCTTTAGCATCTCTTCTCTAATGTCTGATCAGGGAATTCTCTGGAATGTCATGGGAAAACTTCCTGACAACAGAAAAGTTACAATAAGAAAACTTTCTACTCAGTAAGAGGCAAAAGTTTCTGTGTGGCAGAGAAACAGAACAGAAATTTGTTCTCCTGTTTCTGCCTTATTTACCCATTTTAGGGTGTGCCCATTGGGGTAGTACTTTTTTCTCTGTCAGTTACATGTGGGAAATAAAGATTCACTGTTTGCTGTTCTTCTGTGTTTGAACTACAGCAGTGTAGAAAGAAAGACCTTGCCAAATCTCCGTGAGAGCGTTGGGTGTATTTTAGAAGAAGGTTGAAAGTAGGTGGGTGTGGGGAGAGGGTAGAAGCTCATAGGTAGGCTTGCATGTGTTCCAGACTCAACAGCAGGTTCTGCAAGTTCTGACACTGCTAATGAGTTTGTTCTCTGAAAGAAGTCTGGGCCTCTGTGTGGATAAAACAAACATTTTAAATTGAAACTCATAAAAGAATAAAAGAATCAAAACATTCTTTCTTGTTGTCTCTCAAGGGGAAATGGAAGGCTTTGGTGTCTGACAGGTGCAGCTTATTAGTAATCTGGAAGGCAGCCAGAAGTTCCTGTACAAACAGCCACACAGACCACACCTGTGGACTGAAAGCACTACCCTGGAACACAAGTAGAACTGCACTGCATCACCTTGCTTTCCCATTTTCCTCTTTGGTTAGTTTTCATTTAAAGAATTTAGTATATAGCTTCTTGACTTGGGTTTTAATGTATCACTCAAGCTTCATGTGTTAGTAACCCAGTCCCCAGTACAATGGCATTCAGAGGAGGGAACTTTGAGTTGATTAGATATGAGAACTCTACCCTTGTGGGGGGAATAATGATGACTTTGGTGTGGCATGGCTAGGAAAGTGATGTTGGTTCTTTCGCTCTCTCTCTCTCTCTCTCTTTCTCTCTCATTTTCTATCTCTCCATCTCTCTCTATTCTTCTACTTTATACCATGAGAGGCTCTAGCCTCTAGCAAGAAGGCCCTCATCATTATAAGGGTGATGATATAGCTTAGACTTTTCACCACAGATGGCTTAGTCTATGTTACTCAGGCACGGAATCATAAAACGGACTGAGAAAATGGAATTCCAAATGCTGTAATCTTCCATTGGTTCAACAATACATTATATATTTTATTTAGTTAAAATCATAATTTCATCCCCATAGTTCTCTATTTTTCCATCTATTTTTGAAGAATGTCTGTGAATATCTTTTAGTATGCTTTGCAAGGAATTTGTTAATTTATTTACTTCCTAGACAGAGCTAAGTTTTGTGACTGTAACAGTCCTCAGCTGAAAGCACGATGAAAGTTTACTAAGAGTGAAATACGTCAGCTATGTGTAGATGGTGACTGAGGACAGCCTTGGAGGGGCCCCAGAGACATTCTCACTAGCTGATGAGTGGTGGAATAAAGTAATAGTTCTTTTGAATAGCATTCTAATTAAAAACAAAGAAGCTTTCTTATAAAAGGGAGAATGGAAAAAAATTCCATGGAGTTTCAGAACAGTGTGCTAAATATATATATATATATATATATATGTGTGTGTGTGTGTGTGTGTGTGTGTGTGTGTCTTGCTTTATTTTATTTAAACTGTTAACTAGAAATAAGTACACCTATTTCAGTTTGATTGTATTCATTCTATAACTTTTTCTTTACCTTGTTACAATATAAGATTCTTGTGCATCACTTTTCCCTATGTATAAAGGTTAAAATGCAAAAGAACACAAGCAAATCATCTCTCACATCTTTTTTTCCCCACATCTTTTAAAAGGTTGGGTGTTGACATTTGTCTTTATTTGCTAACTCACAGCAAAGTTTGTAAGTTGTCCATTTTGTGTGACTTTTGCAGATAATACCCTCTGGAGATGGTACTGGAGATGTGTTCACCATTTGTCTTTCTTCCAGTTGATTTTCTTGTCCTTTCTGTGTGTGTCTATTCTAGGGAAGGGTCTACAGGGTGTTCAGGGTTTCACTACTAGATCAAACTCATGATCCACCTGCCTACAGCCTTCCAAGAGCTGGGATTACAGGCCTGCACTGCCACACCCAGTCTCAATCGCTATCTCATTTCACCCCTGCTGGCACAGCAGGCCCAGGGATTGAGCTCCTGGCCCCTGCACCTGTTTGCAGACACTTTAATCTGCTTAGCTATTTGGCTGGCCCTGATTTTACTGTTTTACTCATCGTGTTTATTAATATTACTATTTTTCTTTATATTAGTTCTGAAACATGAACTAATCTCATCATTCTGACAACACTCTGACTTCCTGACTATGCACATAAAATGCTGTATGCTAAAGAAGGAATGGTACTGAAACTGTAATTAGTGACTAAATATTTTTGACCTAATTTAATATATAGAAATGTATATATGTGCAAAAATTATTTCTGTATTGTTATTAATTTTCTCCTTCCACATTACTGTTTCTTGTATCTAACCTCTAGCTCTGCACACTTAAGGACTAAGATTTAAGAACTGAGGTGCCTTAATGTGCTTCATAAAAGATGATACATTATATTCATTTTCCATGTCTCCAGCATGGGGTACAAACAATCAGAATAAGGCAGTGTCGTGTAAAAATTACAGCTAGGAAAGAAAGTATAGGCCTGAAGGCCAAGATTATCTGTCTTTTGTAATTAAAACATTTTTCTTCTCTTTTCCCCTGCTTATCAAGGGTGATCCCTTAGGTCCCATGAGCACATTTTGTGAATATTTTGTACAATGCCCTCTAGATGAATGGAAGTAAAAACTCAGGTATATTTAATATACAAAGTTCTATCACTTACTAAAATTTAGAGGATACTGTTTTTATTCAAAAGCAAATCATAGAATTTGACCTATTACTTTTACTAAATATGAAGGTGACCATCACTCTATAAAGCACATGGGTTCCCTAGTCTTTCCTTGCCTTCAAAAATCTTCCCCTGGCCGCCACGTGTGCTCATCTCTCTGCCTCGCTCCAACAGGCATCTCCTATGTAAAAGGCACTCGGGTTGACTTTTATAGAAATTTTGGGACTTTTTTTTTTGCATGTTGAGGTAAGTCTTGATTAGTGACAAGAATGAGTACTAAATCTTGATTTGTTTTTGCCTCACAAGTTAGTATGGCTTCTTGTTTATTTGTATATTCCCTGGACCTAGGGTGGCATGGTTATCTAAGCAAATATATGGAACAGACCTTCAAAAAAGAAAAGAGAATGGATTAAACAGAGACAAGCAACCGTTCAATTATTTCTTATTCTGACGGGCCGGGGAGATAACTCTGTGGCACAAGTGCCTGCCCGGCAAGTTCAGGGTAGTGAGTTCGAACCCTGGTCCTGCCAAAAACAAAGAAGCGGAAATACATCATTATTTCCTATTCTGTATTTTGGCAGAGCAGACAGAGGCTGACTTGAATAACTTCAAAATCTATTAGCATTAATAAAACTTATCATAGATTTTTCAATCAGTATAAGAGGAAAATAAATATAATTTAAGTATTCTTGGGTCATTGGCATTTTTACCTGTGCAGGTGAGGTTCTTCCGCTTCTTCAGCATCCTCTCAGCATGTTCTTTGCAACTTGATGGAGATTAGGTGACTTAACTCCACCTACTGGATGACAAAAATTACATAGCTTTGGCATAGGAAGAGGAACTGGCCTCCTGAAATTCTTTATGACATAAAAGCGGGAGGAGCTTGATTTAAATTCCAGGCAGCACCATTTTTTCCCACCAGAGTCACATCTGAAAATAAAATTTCTGGACCAAATCTTCATCTACAGAAAAGACAGATATAGTTTGAGCTGATGGTCTGAAATGATCTATTCTTAATTCCTCATGAATCTGACTTAAATTGAATTAGGTAATCTAGACCACTGGCTCCTTATTTACGTTGACAAGAGTAGCGGTATAGCATTGTATTCTGATTTTGCTTGTTTCTAATGAGAATATGTGCTAATTTGCATGTCCTATCCAGCTTCTCTCTTGAGAGAAGCCCTTCTTATCTCAGACTAGATGAGGGTTACCTCACACAACAGCGTCTTTTAAATCTTCCTCATTCTAAAGAAAAGATACCGTAAAGCTTCTTCTCAGGATAGTTTTATGAGTTAAATGGTGTTTTAGCAACTCCAGAATATCACTTTTTGGGGATTAAGATAATTTTAGGATCTAAATTCTGAGGGACCCACAGCTTTCTCATTGAATGAAAATGTATTTATATTTATTATATCAGTAGTAGCTGATCAGTAATAATAGTAATCCCAGTTGAGACAAAAGGAAATACTGTGAGCAAAAGAAGTAATATCATAAAGCATCTGTTTCTTATTTGAACATACTATGCTATTTTTTTCTATGACAATCATGTAATGTTCTTACTACAGCAACTCAAATTATAAGAGGCTGCCAGAATAAATTACGTACACATTCACACATCAATGCACCCCCATGTGCCATGCGCACCCCCCTCACACAGGGACTCAGAAAAAGTATCATGTAGTTCCTTTTCAAATTTAGAAATTCTATTTATATTTCGATTTTGAATGCTCAGCTTTTAGCTATGCCTAGTGCCTACAATTAGATGCTGACAAATTTTAGGCCAAATTTTATAACTTGCAGGCATAACTTTAGATCTTATAATGTCTCCCAAGTATTACTTACATTCTTTAACCTGTTGGTAATGGGGAATAAAACTACACAGATTTTACATATTAAGTAAAGAATATGTAAAAGATTAATGATAAAAGATAAGGACAATTTACTTGTACAAAGAAGTCCTCTATGATAAGTAAGGGCTTAAAAGGGGAAAAATGTCACCTCAGATGATTATTTTTATCTATGGCCCCAGGACCTAGGAATGGAATCCGAAGGGCTGTTTAATTCAGCTTAACTAGTATTATGATCTCACATCTTATTATTACTTGTTCCTCTGATCTGGCTTCTAAATTATTAATACTCAGCTTAATCTGTGGTTATTATGTTGATTTTCAGTGATATTCATTATTTTCCTTTTTCTTATGTGAAAAATCACAATATTCCTTCCCCTTAAATGTATAGGAAAAGTAGGTCCTAAAAGAAGAACAGCCATAATTGCTTCTACCTTGAATGGATACACATTTCTATTTACCAATAATCTGTACTGATTTGTATAATTGGCAATAACAAATCTCTTTTTGAAAATTAAGGTCGAGTGTGATGGTTCAGCAATCTAAAGCACCTGCTTAGGAAAACTTGGGCAGCCACAGGGACTGCAGTTCAATCCCTGGCACCACATGCTGCACCAACCCCACTCTCAGGGCAGGCTAAGCTGTCCATAATATTAAAAAAAGGAAATTAAGATCAAATTTTAGAAAAGAATCTCAAAAAGGGAGGGAATAATTTCATAACTTAATAAGATTCATTTTAATCAATTTGAAAATAAATAATTTCATAAATGTTTATTATTTTTCTTTTTACCTTAAGCAAATGAGGATCCTTATCTCTAATATTTGAGCAGAAGAAAACAGAGAGCCGAGATTTCTGAGGTCATTTGCAGAACACATGTGCACTGAATGAAATTGTGCACCACGCATGGGCCCCCATGACCACGTGCCACCATAGCAATTATTATTATTATTATTATTATTTTTGTCTTTTTGAGACAGGGTCTCGTTATGCAGTTGAGGCTGGTCCTGAGCTCACTTTTGTAGCCCAGGCTGGTCTTGAACTCGCACCGATCCTCCTGCCTCAGCCTCCCGAGTGCTGGGATTACAGGCGTGAGCCACCACGCCCGGCAATAGCAATTATTTTATAGTCATAGGTTATTACATTATTTGAGAAGTTAATGGTGATAATACCAGGTATTATCATAGTGCTGGTCATCAGAACAAAAGTAAAAATCTGAAAAACTTATAGAAAGGCATCCAGGAAAGTATTCAATTCTCAACATCTGGAATATGTTTTCAAGATTTTCATGTATAAAAACACTAACAGATCTTGAGAGAGATTTCTTAGATTTAGTTCTAAGCATTTACTGCAGCACAATTGCGATCGAACACATGCACACCCAGTTTGTCCCTGATGCATTACACCAACACTGTCTGTCCTTCGACACTGTCCTCCTTGCCGGTGGGGTGTTTTCTGCATAGCTCCAGCCCTCATCCCCTACTCTACAAAAAGATCATAATAGTTGTGTGCGTCCACTTTAGAATTAGCACGGAGTGTTCTGTCCTTGTTCAAATTACCCCTTTCTGTCAAACTAACCAACCTGTGTTGGCATTTTCATATGCTATAGACTGCATACAACAAATAATTTTTCTTATAACTAAAGTAACACGATTGGGAACCACCCATTCGGGACACCTCTTCAGTTCCTCTCTCAGACAGGAGCTTTCTTTCCCCTAATAAATATATTCTGCTCATAAAAAAGTAAAAAATAAAAAATAAAAAATAAAGTAACACAAGGGGCCAGGGAGATCGCTCCATGGCACAAGTGCCTGACTTGCACGTGCAAGGTTATGAATTTGAACTCCGTTCCCGAATAAAAAAAAAAAAAATTAAAAAAAATTAAAAAAATAAATACAGTAAAACAATTATAAAAACTTATAAAACAGAAAAGAAGTATACTTTTTGCATAGATCTGTTTCTACTACACATGTCCTTTGGGTATGAGTAATGATCTCATAAATAAATTTATAAATACATATTTTATAGAATATAGATTTTTCAAAATATACTATAGTCATAACAGTATGGTAGTTACAAATTTTACCTAAAGGGCATCATTTGAAGTGCAACATTATATTCCATTCATAAATACATCAAGATTCATTTGTCTCCTCTGATTGATATTTATATTGTTTTCATAATGTTATTCACAAAGAGTGTATTTTAGTAAAATCCTTTACATGTTTCTAAACTTTTTTTTTTATCCTGTCTAAATTCTAGATAGGGCAGTTTCTGAGATTAATCACTTAAGCATTTTACTTTATGGTGCTTTGCTTTGTTTGTTTTTGAGACAAGGTTTTGCTATGTAGTCCAGGCTGGCCTTGAGCCCCCTATGTAGCCAAGAGTGGCCTTGAACTCCTGGCAGTCCTCCTGTCTCAGCCCCTGGAGTTCTGGGATTACTGGCACAGACCACCACGTCTTGATGAGGTCCTATTCATCCTGATAAATTGTTCCTCAAAATATATTTATCTATTATTTTTCTGCCCCTGAATGCAAGCATGTGTTTTTACATAATTTTGCCAATATTATTAAGATCACCAGTGCAGCACTGTCTTATTCCGTGTGTTATTGTTATCACATGTGATAATTAGTGAGGATTAAATATTCATGAAAATGTGTTCAGCTTTTAGGCTTTCCATTCTATCTTGCACACTACAGTTATAAGCAGAATGTGACATGTACTCCATATTCTAAAGGCTTAAAAAGAATGGTTTACTTTTGAAAACATTCATTATTTTAAAACACTTATGTGGAAAGCAATAAGATATATCGCTCTATATAGCTATATCTGTCCATATCGTCTATATCCATCTATATCTATATTTATCTATATCTATACCTATCTATCTCAACAGTAAGTTTGTTATATTCTAGTAAGTGCTAAAGAGATGATAATCATTTGTAGCACCAAACTTGGTTGAGGAATTGAGATCCTTCCCAAAATTTAAACTTCTGTGATTCTAATAGGAAGCTGGCTGGGTTTGTATACCTTAGCTTGATAATCAGGATAATTCATAATCAAAATACAGTTGACAGGGGCTAGTAAATTGGTCCACAGACACAGGTATACAGACCTGCGTCTGTATACCTCTGTTTGTATGTGACAGAGAGATGAGATCACTCCCATGCTTTGCTCTGTATTGTTCTTCACACACACTTGCTGCAAGCTCAGCAAACTCCTCAGCACTTCTGCTCTTGAGCTTCCTCCCCTCCTCTTTAATGTCAGTGTCCTCCCAGTGTGCCTGCTGTCTCCAAGACCTACTCCCTCTGCTGTTTGCTGACTTTTGTGTCCTTTTAATGTTTTGTGCTTCTCTTTGTCCATGTGACACATTACCTCTATAGTGAGTGCTTGGCACTCCTGTTAGTGTTCAAGGAAGCTGCCTTTTTCTTTGTTACACTGTAGATACTTTTCCCTGCTAAAATTCCTACCTTTTATGGTACTGACTTAATTTTAATGCAAATCTCGGTGTAATGTACCGCCTGGAGTTACTCTCACATTTCCAGGGCCTTTTGGACAGGCTCCAGTCACTTGATGTGAGCTGCATTTACTTTTTGTGCCACTAGTCCTTCCTTTGGTGAAATTCTTCCCTTTTCAATGCTAATCCCTTCTTTCACTTTGATACTCTTTTGTCTTTGATAACATTCTTGTGGGGTTTTCTCTGTTCTCATGCTTTTATGTTCAATGTGAGTCTTTTTAGTTTGCTTTTCATGATCATTTTGATTGAAGATCTTTGGTTTGATTCAGTCTTGGTCTATTATTTCCAGAGATAATCTGTCATTTTTAATGATTGTATACATATGGAATGGTGCTTAAAGAAACTACCACTTATGGGAGAAAATGTATGTTTCCCATTATCAACATATTCACTAAAGCAGAATCTGTACAAGTATGGACCTGGAAAACATTTAAAGCACATTCCTTATTAAATCTATTACCGCAGCATGAATATTGAAAAATATATGATACACAAATAGTGCTGTGAGATAAAATCAAGGCAAAAAGGAATATGAAATCTAGTTCAACAATATTCCAGCCTTATTAAGTCAGGGCTCAGAGCAATTTTTAAAGTTGTTCAGGGCCCTTTGTCATCTAGTGTTAAAGTTTGTACAGCATCTTAAGTACATGGTCATTTAGAATATGATTGACTGAAGGAATACAGAAACATATTAACTGATTAGGTTTTCATCATTTCCTTATATAGAATAAAATCTGTCTTGATGAACATTTGTGCTTTTGGCCCTAGTCCTATTCCCTGATATCATACATTTTTTTTTTTTTTAGTAGACTTTTATGTTTAAAGCAGTTTTAAGCTTACAGCAAACATAAGGAGAATATGTAGAGATTTCTCAAGTTCTACTTTGTAGTTTTTCCTGTAATCAACATCTCCATGCACAGCTGTGTATTCACCATAATTAATAATCCTATATTCATACATCATTGTCACCCTGAGTCAACAGGTCACATTAGGCTTCATGAAATGTTGTATCTGTTGTGGCTTTGGAAAATTTTATAATTGTATGGTCTATCCTTTTGTTACCACACAACATAATTTCACTGCCCTAAAACTCTTTCGTTTATTCCTTCAGTCTTTTTAACTGTGGGAAACCACTGATGTTTTTGCCACACCTTAGTTTACCTTTCCCAAGTTCACCTATTTGGAATAATGGGGCATGAAGTTTGTTTTGACTAACTTGCTTGCTGAGTAGCTGCAATTTCAATTTCATGTATCTTCAGGAGTTAATAGTTTCCTTTCAGTATTGAATAATATCCTGTATCTGGGGTACTCAATTTTTGATCAGTTCATTTACTGAAGGAAATATTGGTAGATGGCAAATTGGGGAAATTATGAATTAAAAGTACCATAAATATCATTATACATGCTTGGGGAAGCGTAAATATGTTGAGGCATAATTTCTGTATTGTAAGATCAAAGCTTATTTGTTTGTGAGGGAAGTCTCAAAACTGACCTTCAATGAAGATTTCTCACTTTGTGTTTTGCTTAGCAGTAAGGACAAGCTCTTGGTCTATATTCTCAGAATTTGGTACTGGATGGTGGCCATTCTAATAGGTATATAGCAATATCTTCTCATCACGTTTGCAATTTTCTGAAGAAATATACTCAGTATATGTCTATCTGCTTACTTGTCTGCTTAGTTGACTTATTCGCCAAAGTATTACGCCAAATACCTTTTCTTCATGCATTGATGTGATTGTGTGATGTTTCTACTGTAACTTACTTATTTGTTGGATCATGCTATTTAATTATCATTATCTTGTTTGGTAAGGTGTCTGATTTTTTATTGTTGCATTACAACGTCCCTTTATTGTATACTTTAAACTATTGTCTCTACTGAGATATGTGTCCGCACATACTTTCTCCAAGCAAATGTTTGGCTTTGCATTTTATCAGTGTATTGCAAGAAGAAGATGATATCTTTAATGAATTCCAGATGATCTATTCTTTGTTTCATGTATCATGTTTTTGGTCTTTCACCTAAGAAGTCATTGCCAAACTTAAGGCCATCTAGACATTGTATTGTGTTGTACTGTAGAATTGTTATAGTTTTATCTATAAAAACTATGGTCTTGATCCATTTAAAATTGGTTTTCTTGAAGGGTATAAAGTCTGTTTCTTTATACTTTTCTTATTATCCAATTGTTCCAGCACCATTTGTTAAAAAAAGTTTCCTCCCTTTTTTACTGCCTTTGTTCCTTTGTTGAAGATCAGTCAAGTATATTTTTATGTGATTCTGTTTCAGTTGTTCTATTTTGCCTTTGTTTGCTAGTGCTACATTGGTATGTTTAGCTTTCTGGTAGGTACTAAACTTGGATAGTATTTTTTTTTTTCTTTTTGCTGGACTGGGTTCAGTCCTCCACCTTTATTTTTACACTTGATCTTAGCCAAAAGCTCGAGAAGCGATCTCCACCTTTATTTTTATTTAATATAATACAATCTATTCTGTATTTTAGCTCTCTGTAAAATATTAAAATCAGAAAATATCCCCCCCAAATTGTAGAAATCATGATTAAGAATGCATTAAGTACGTGGGAAGAACATGCATCTTGATAATATTGAGTTTTCCTACCTATAAAAATGGAATATATCTTCATGGATTCGTTTCTTTTTTTTTTTTTTTTTTTTTTGGTAGGACCAGGGTTCGAACTCACGACCTTGCACTTGCCCAGCAGGTACTTGTGCCTCGGAGCTATCTCCCCAGCCCCTTCGTTTCTTATTTGATTTTTTTTCAACAGTGTTTTAATTTCCCTCATAAAGATGTACGCATTTCTTTAGTGTACTTATCACCTTTACGTTGCTGGAACAAGAAATCTAACATCTGTAACGCACATGAGGTGTTTCTGGCTTATAGTTGCAGATGTTGCAGCCCCTGACCAACTGGCTCCACAGCAGAAACCTTCAGGATGAAGGGCACAGCAGACCGGAGTGACTCAGGGGCAGATGCTATTCCCAGAGTCATGACTGGAATACGTGCTTCTCTTCCTAGTAGACTCACCATCTAAAGTTTACTACTCTGCAAATTCATCACTCATTTAATGCTTGCTGAAGTTAGTGTGTGCACAGTGCAAGGACGGTGATGGGCGTCTCTCCATCATGTCAACTGACAGCTGAGATTAATTTATACCTAAATATTTCATTCAATTTGTGCTCACATATATAGCATTTTCAATATCCAGTTCTATTCATTTATTTTATGTGTACTGAAATAAAATTGATTTGGTTTTATATTAAAAGTCTATCTGGAAACTTGTATAATCACTTAGTATCAGGAGTTTTAAAAATCAATTGTTCTGGGGCTGGGGAGATAGCTCCATGGCACAAGTGCCTGTCTGGCAAGTGTAAGTTTGTGAGTTCGAACTCCATCCCTGGAAAAAAATAAAATCAATTGTTCTGGATTATCTGAATAGTCACTTTATTTGTAAACAAATTCATCTCTATGTTTCTTTTCATTGTCTACTTGAATTAGCTAAATGTAATGTTAAGAGATAGTGTATATGCCTTATTTCTCTTGTAAAACAATTTCTCATCATTGTTAGCTTTTGTATGTAAAGTTTTTCATTTTTGTCAAATTGAGTAAATTCAATTTTACTTTTGGTTTGAGAAGAATTCTGAACAATAATGTGTGTCAGATTTTGTCAATTGCACTTTTGGCACCCACTTATATGATAATGTATTGTTTTCTTCTTTGTTATTTATTTGATGGAAAATCTTATTTGTCTAAAAGTATTTGGGGCTGGGGAAATAGCTCAGTAGGATAAGTGCTTGCCTGACAAGCCTAAGGGCCTGAGTTCAATCCCCTGTCCCACAAAAAAAAAAAAAAAAAAAAAAAAAAAAAAAAAAAAGTATTTATCCAGCACTTAGTACCTGTGTTATATTGTGTCATGAGGTATATTTCTTTTATAGATTGTTTAATCACTTTTCAATGCTTTGTTAAGAATTTTAATGTGATGTTGTTCATGTAGTATTCTTTCCCGA
Source organism: Myocastor coypus (assembly GCA_004027025.1). Classification (NCBI taxonomy): domain Eukaryota; kingdom Metazoa; phylum Chordata; class Mammalia; order Rodentia; family Myocastoridae; genus Myocastor; species Myocastor coypus. The sequence goes on along the minus strand of PVJA010005837.1, from coordinate 21,237 downwards.
TAAATTGTGTGTGTGTGTGTGTGTGTGTGTGTGTGTGTGTGTGTGTGTGGTGTCAACACATTGCTGACTTAAAAGAATCAGTTAGAAAGTACCGTTTCTGGGTCTCCTTAATTAACCACTAATTTTATTTATTTATTTATGAAACAAGCATTTATTTTTTAAAATTTAAGTGAGATGTTATTAAAATATATAAAATATATTAAAAATATAAAATATAGAACAATGACATTTAAAATCATGTTAGTTGTTCATAACAGACTGATGTTAAGGATTATCTTTCCAATGGTTTGATACTCATGCGTGTTACTCATTTTAAAATATGATTAATCTATTGTTTTTGTAGATGTAACTTAAACTACATGATTTGAATGGCTTTCCATTTACTGATTTTGGATAAAATAATATATTGCTTGAAGTACATGGCAAGACAATAGTCATTTGAATTTATTTGCATCCATTATGATTTTAATGATTTATATGGATTTTACTATTGGTTATGAAATTTGTTAATAAGATCTTAAACATGAAAAATAAAATTCTAAATGTCATTGAAAAATAAGGTGTTTTGTACTTTAGAATACTTAGGAGTACAGTAATTAAATAATGCATGTATATATTAGTCTAGAAATGTTTTTATTACTTTTAATAAGAAATAGCAATGTGACAGGTTTGAAACACTTTGGTAGTACACTCCCAATAATTAATACAATATATATTGTTGTCCTTGTGGTAGTTATTCGGAGCACAGGACATAGACGTGATAATTTTTCTAATCATTATTGGTACAAAAAATTTATTCTCGGGACTGGGGAGATAGCTCCATGGAACAAGTGCCTGCCTGGCAAGTGCAAGGTCGTGAGTTTGAACCCTAGTCCCGCAAAAAAAAAAAAAAAAAAAAAAAAAAAAAAAAAAAAAAAAAAAAAAAAAAAAAAATTCTTCTCACTGAACAAAGACAAAGTAGATTTATACATAGTCCAATATTCCATATTTGCTGGAGGTTATTGGCAGAAATAGCAATGTTGGAAGCTATTGGTTGAAGCCTTTTACAGCCCGTCATACTTATCTGGCTTTACCTTTTATGCCTTGTGGTTAAGCTTTTCTACTAGATGCTTAAGGCCAAGTTTAAGAAAGACCTATATAACAAAACATGTAACTTTTCTGTCTCTGTCTCTGTCTCTCTCTCTCTGCCTCCATCTTTCTTTAAATGTAGTTGGTTGTTACAGTGTCTCACTATGCAACTTGGACTCATAGTGATCCTCCTGCCTTCTCCCCAGAGCTTGGATTACCGGTGAGCAACACCATGCTCAGAATCTGGCTGGCTCAGTGCGCAAAGGGGTAGGGGCTAGCTGGTGCGGGAGCCAGATGTGGCACTCACCTCACTTTGCCTAATCAGGAGATGCAATCCACTGAGCTCTTGATGGCCTCAGGATGAAGGTTTCTATGGAACTCTAAAAAATAAATCCATGAGTCTCTCTCTCTCTCTCTCTCTCTCTCTCTCTCTCTCTCTCTCTCTCCCGCTCTCTCTCCCTCTCTCCCTCTCTGTCTCTCTGTCTCTGTCTCTCTCTGTCTCTCCCTCCTTCCTCCCTCTCCCTCCCTCTCTCCCTCCCTTCCTCCCTCTCTCTCTCTCCCTCCTTCCCTTCCTGCCTCCCTCCCTCCCTCCCTCGCTCTCTGTCTCTGTCTCCCTCTGTCTCTCTGTCTCTCTCTGTCTGTCTCTGTCTCTGTCTCTCTGTCTCTGTTTCTCTCTCTCTGTCTCTCTCTGTCTCTCTCTCTCTCTCTCTCTCTCTCTGTCTCTCTCTCTGTCTCTCTTCCTGCACTGGGCTGGGCAGAAAGCCTAGTGAGCTGGCCTCTTGTCACTTCACTGCTCGCAGTTCCTTTCCACTTACTGAGGGGCAGCCCAGCAGCCACCCCAGCACATTGCTGACCAGCCTCCTTGCCGCAGTGTGCTGCTCCTGCAGTGACGCGAGAGACCACCCACTACCCATGTTGGACCAGCTATTTCTTCAGCTGTTTTCCATCTAAAAAGACTCAGAGAAGAGCTGCAGTAGTGACTTCAAGGAAGAGGAAATTCTCTCCTCTCCCAGCAATCTGCCTAGCAAGCTGCCATGAGCAAGAGAATCGTTGCCACCAGTTCAATCCTTGAAGATCCTCGGAATTTCAAGAAAGCAAGCAAAGCCCCGTCGCACCCTGTAGTGCAGCACAGAATTTTTTGGAATGATGATTGTTAAGTGACTTTCTTCACAGAGGTCTCCTGCTGAAAGGCCCTCTTGCAAATAAAATCGCTGTAAAAGCTCATTGCAGCCGTATAGGGCTTTGTTTTGGCTGCATCACTTGAGACGAATGTAAGCATTACGTTATTCCATGTGAAGGGAGTCCCAGGTCTTAGAGGGCTGTGTCTCTGCCGCTCTGTTCCTTTACAACACAGCTGATCTTGGGCGTCTAAGGGCTTCGGAATTGTCACTTCATTACCAGAGATAAGTGCAAAGGAAAACCCCGGAATAAAAAAAGAAAAGAAGAAGAAGAAAAAAAGAACAACTGTGAAAAAAAAGAACAACTTTTTAAAATTGTTATAGATGTCCATTAAGAACAGGCTGGGAAGAGATCAATCAGAGACTCGGATTTCTGACCAGTGAGCCTTGAAACATGACCTCTCTCGGTAGAGTGTGACTCTCACGCAGGGAGTTGACTAGAGCATGCCGTAGGGGAGAAGTTACAGGGCACTCTGGCTGTCAGGCTGTGGGTTGGCCCAGTCAGCCTTTCTCCTGGAAGATGACTGGAAGCACCCAGCCTATCCCTGCGAAGCAAGAGGCTTATAGCGCTGCAATGGCAGCTCAGTTTCCTTCCCCGTCATCATTTCTACAGAAAGTAAAACATAAATAAATCACCATGTGCCACACTGCACTTGGGAAAATTGGTGTATAAATTAGAAAAGAAAATACTCATTCCTCATTCTTTTAATGATATGGGAGGGCAGAAACTGCCAAGAAGCACTGTCAGATCATCACTGTCTTTCTTTTCAAATCCAATTGTTTCACCTGATGGTGAATCACTTCTAACCTTATTCTTTATTTTAGTATCTATTCAAGATCGAGTGTTACAGAGTCAATATTCACTGCTGTTGTAGCACAGGTTGCTGTTGAGAATGAAATAAATGGTGGCCTGCATAAAAATATATGTACCTATTCATATACTGAAGAAACAAGAACTTCATAACAATTCCTTATTTTTATATTTGAGGCTATAGTGTTAGGCACCTCCAATGTTGTGATTACATGTACTCTTTATAAAATATTCCAACTGTTACATATGGTTGTAGGTTTTCTTTATTGTTCATAATCATTTCTGTCTTATTATTTAACTTTTTCTACAGAAAGCACAATGGTGCTCTGTTGTGATTCATGATTCTTTGGTATAACTTATTAGGCTCATTGTCAGCCTGCCTATGTCCTGAAATTTTAAGTATGTAATGTATATAGCACATACATGATTTTTTGAAATTGTACACTGACATTACTCAACAGCAGACTATTTCATTACATTGATCATTGCTACTGATACATAAAATTTTTTCTATCATTCTGTTTCTTGGCTGTTTATGTTTTCTTCTGCTAACTTTGTGTGAACCAAATTTAAGTTCACTTTTTCCTCTACAGGTTTTGAAGCCATGCATTTTGTTGCCTTTAAATGTTATCCTTCGCATTTTAATATGTACATGGGAACAAATTTTTGCATTTTCCTATTTGAAAAATACAGTGAATAGAAATTTCTAATTTCACTAACTGCATTTTTTAAACATTTTCTATTAGTATGTGTTTGTAATTCATGAAGTTTAATGTCATCTTAGATGATATCACAGTTCTTTCTTTCTTTCTTTCTTTCTCTCTCTCTTTCTTTCAGTTTCCCCTTCAGGCTCTCCCTTGTTCTCCAGTTTTCTTATGCCATTTTTCATACTTGTTGATATTACTTAACTTATGTTATGGCATAGAGCATTTACACTAACTGGTGTTATTAGATTCCTGCATGTGGCACATCTTTATTATTTGTATTTCTCCTCCTGCTTTCTTACTCCTCACACTTGTTCCCCTAGACAACTTCTGTATTAGAAAAGATTCATTTCTTTGTCCCTTACTTAATTTTTTTTTTTGTGCGTGCAGGGTCTCACTATGCAGCTCAGACTCAGCGTGATCCTCCTGTTTTAAGCCTCCCCAATGCTGGGATTACAGGTGTGTACCACCATGTAAGCGCAAGGCTGAGTACAAAGTCACACTCAAATTACTGGCATTCCTCTTTAAAAAAATAACAAATAACAATCCCACTGAGAAAGAAGTCAGGGAAGTCACTCTTTTCATAATATCAATTGCAAATGAGAAACTTAAGAATCAATCAGCTGGTGAGATAGCTCAATGAATAAAGTGCCTGCTTTGGCAAGCACAGGGACCAGGGTTTGATTGCTGTTAACACATGCCATGCCACCCACTCCCCTGGGGCATTGCTGAGCCAGCAATGTAGTCTGGGCATGATGACACACACCTGCAATCCCAGTGCTGGGGAGGCTGAAAACAGAGGGACCACTGAGCCTGAGTTGTGTAGTGAGACCCTGTACCATAAAATAGAATAAACAAAACAACAACAACAACAAAAAAAAACCCAAGCCGGGCGTGGTGGCTCACGCCTGTAATCCCAGCACTCGGGAGGCTGAGGCAGGAGGATCGGTGTGAGTTCGAGACCAGCCTGGGCTACAAAAGTGAGCTCAAGGCCAGCCACAACTGCATAGCAAGACCCTGTCTCAAAAAGACAAAAAAAAAAAAAAAAAAAAAAAAAAAAAAAAAAAAAAAAAAAAAAAAAAAAAAAAAAAAAAAAAAAAAAAAAAAAAAACCAAGAGTGTGTCAGTACAACAAAGGAAATAAGATGTTCACCCTGAAAAATACAGTGCTCTGAAAAAAGATCAGACAGGATATCCCTTTACTTTCCATATGTGTCCTAAAAGCTAAAATTGATCTGTGTAGATTGCTTATATTTGGTCATTACTTTACTACCCATTCAGTCATGGTACAGCCCATTTTGACTAAATTTATTACTACTTGGCATGATCTCAATAAGATCAATTTGTAACTTGTAATTTGTCTCCTTTATATTTTGGTATATTTTCTCTATAGCACCATCTTCATCATTGGACAATTTAATTCTATATTGTGCTTTAGCTACTTGTGTATTATTTGTGCTTATTCATAATTGATATTTGCTTTGTGTCTGCCATGAGACTGAATCATCCTTCAGTTGTAACAAGTTGTTTTAAAATTATGGCACTTTGGTATGATAATAAAAAAGAGAAACAAACACACAGCAGAGGGAAAACACCTTGCTAATATATTCCACTTGCATGTCATTCCTCCATTCTGGTTTGCTGTTATACCATTTTGGCATATTGATCAGTAGCTCATTACCCTTACTTATAAACTTTGCACCTTCCTATCCTTTCCTCTGACCTGCAAACATCTCTCTCTCTCTTTGAAGAACGTCATTTACATTGTTTTGCATGATAATTCTGGTTATTCTCTTGTTTTGGTTATTTTGTTTTTGTCTGAGCATGTCATATTCTCTTTTTCATTTCTAGAGTACAGTTCTACTGGAGACAGCATTCACAGTGGGCACATTTTTCAGTACTGCAAAAATGTTACATTCTCAGATCATATTCTTTCTGTTAAGTGTGATTTTAGGCCGAATGAGAAATCATTACTTTTGTTTCTCTTGTACCTTTCAGAGTCTTCTCCTTTTCTTTACCTTTGAGACCTTGATTATTAAACATGTTGGAGTAGACTTTGATGAGTTAAGTTAGATGATGATCTTTGATTTCCTGGAGCAAGAATGTGTGTATCCTTTTCTAAGTGCAGAAAGTTTTCCCTTATTTGCTCTCTGAGTAAACATTCTACTTCTTTAACATTTGCAAATGATTCTTGAACTTCAGTTTCTCCAGTTATTGGTTTTACGGTATGATTTGTAGATACCATAGCTGTTTACCATTCACTTTGTCCTTTCATTTTTTTATTTCTAAACTCCAGTATTTCCATTTGACTTTTAAATTGCTACTGTATTTTTGTTTAATTTCTTGGTTTGAGTATTGAAATGCTTTTTTTTTGAGCTAAAACCTGCATGAAAGAATTCTTAAACATTCATTGTCTGCTCATTCTGGCATCTTATTTTGATTATTAAGTATAGTCATCATTTCCTGATAGCTCTTGATGATAAACTTGTTTACTGCAATTTTCTTAATCTGGCTTTATTCCCCTCCTTTTTCTAGAAATGAAAAGCAGACTTGTCATTTTCTCAGAGCCTGTACCCATTCCAGCACAGATGGTGCCCTGTTCTGGGTTTGCAGGGAATCTATTGCGTACTGTTTTAGTACTGATTTCCTTCGGTTTTATAAAGGAAGTTTGGTGTAAGAAGACATGCTAGTGAAGTAGGATTTCTTTCTCCCCACAGCCTCTCCAACATTTGTTGTTGGTTGATTTCTTTATGATAGCCATCCTTTCTCAGGTGAGATGGCATCTAAATGTTGTTTTTAATTTGCATTTCATGAATGGCTAACTAGGTCAAACTTTTCTTCATATATTTATAGGTTTGTTGAATTTCTTTCTCTGAGAAGTGTGTGTTCATCTCACATGCCCATTTCTGGATTGAGTATTGAATTTTGGGGCCCTAATGGATTTTAGTTTTTTATAAATTCTAGGTAGAAGACCTTTTGTCTGAATACTTATTTGTTAAAATCTTTTTGAAATTCGTTAGTTGTCTTTTAACTCTGTTGATAATTTCTTTTGATATGCAGAAGCTTCTTAGCCAGAGGAGGTCCCAGTTATTGATTCTTTCAAGTGGTTAAATGTGCATTTTGACTTTTGTCCACTGATGGTGGGAGTGTAGACTGGTGCAACAATTATGGAAAGCAGTGTGGAGCCTCCTTAAAAAGCTAGAACTGGAAATCCCATTCAATCTCGCTATCCCCATCCTGGGAATTTTCCCGGAAGAACTGAAAACATCATAGTAATACTTGTGCTCCTATGTTTATACCTGCATAATTTGTAATAGCCAAAACTTGGAAACAACCAAAATGCCCATCGTTTGAAGAATGGTTGAAAAAGATATTTTTTTTTTACAATGGAATATTACTCAGCTAGAAAGAATGATAACCTAGAAGACTTCATACATAAATGGATATATCTTGTACGTATAGTCATAAGTGAAATAAACCAGACCTACATGTATAAATTTCATATAGTCTTCCTAGTGTAAGAACTCAAAAGAAGAAATAAAAATGGAGAGGCATAATACAGCTGAATGGAAATCAAGCACGTAAGGGCTAAACAGCAAAGTACTGCAAGCAGAAAACATAGGAAATATGGCAGGAGCAAAACCATGCACAGGATGAATTAGATAATGGTCCTGAGAACCTCTAAAAGGTTTATCACACTGAGGATAGCAATGTATAACACTAAAACTATGCTTGGAATGCCTGTCATTCTGGTCTTTTAGGTGTGTGCTGCTTTTAATGTAATTTTAGTTACTGCTATACTCTTTCTCAAGTAAATAGTTGGTTTACAAGAAAAGATAAAAAGGGTATTAAATGAGAGTAAGAGAGTAGGAAAAATATCATAGGGTTGACACGCTATAATTTTGTATATCCTTAGATTTCTAAATTTCTGTGTAAAAATGTGTAATTGCTTTTATCACATTCTTTAGAGCCTTATTAGAATATCACTGATTGATAGATAATTCTAATTCCTAGTTAAATCTAAGATATTTGACATTCAAAAAGAGAGTGATGTTAAGCTCAAGTACCTATGTTATAGAGTAATAGTGTCACTAAACTTCCCTTCTGGATAGTTAAGAATATAAGTTTGCAGACCAAGAAATTAGAGAAAAAGAAGGGCCACAAGGATAGCCAATATTTTGGCCTTAGTTCTTCAAGGTCAATGAGGACTCAGAACATAAGAGAATCTGTGCTTTAACATCCTATAATTCAGTGGTTTCCCAAATTTTCTGTTCAAGGAGAATATGAGGCTACAGAGGAAAGGAATTGAAGATATATAATGTGCCTAAGGAGAATTACCTAGACAGAAAACATTCTCTCAGGCTTCACAGAGAGCAAACTGGAAAACAATGGCTGTGACTCATCCAGAGTGCAACTGAGTGCTGCATTGGTTTATATATAGTTGTCTTCCCCAACACTGCAAACAGTTCTACCAAGCACTGTACATTTTTTCAAAGTAAATCCTGGAGGAATTTGACTGAACTTGAGAGACACAAAAGTTCCATATTTTGTTATACAGGTCTTGCTTTAACTTGTCCTTAACCACCCAGAAGAAACGTTTCACCACAAGGCATAAAATGTAAAGCTAGATTAGTAGGCTGAGCTGCAAAAGGCTTAAATTAACAGCTTCGAACTTTGCCAGTTTTGCCAATAACCTAGTGTGATTATGGAACATTGGACTGTGTATCTAACTACTTTCTCTTAGTTCAGTGAGAAGAAATTTTTTGTACCAATAATGATTAGTAAAATTATCATGTGCTCTGTATAACTAGTAGTAGGATACAACATGCATCGTTACCAAATATTGGGAACGTACAACTAGTGAAACTATCACGTTATTTCTTATTAGAAGTAATAAAAAATGAAAAGATAAGATGAGATGCTTAAGGAGAGAGCACCAGAGGATCTAACTCATCTACTATGCTTCTGTGCCTTGTGAATGTCTATTTCTGCTCTTTCCCTCTTCCCTCTTCTCCTCCCCATCCCTCTCCTCTCCACTTCTACCTCCACCTCCACCTACTCTCCTGTGCCTGTAGCTTTTAAATAACATGTTTATTTGTGTTTATAAACATTCATAGTGCTTGGTATTCTCTGTCCAAAAGGAATACCTTTTGCAGTTGTGTCTCATTGGTTTCCTGGATATTATTCGCATTCAGTTTTTTTGTGCTTCAGTTTTAGTTTTACTAGTTTCCACTGAGATATCTTCTAGTTTAGAGCGTATTTTCAATTTGATGTCCATTCAAGGAGTAAGATCATCCATATTATTTTTCACTTGTTACATTGCATTGTTTTCATTTCTATTTATGGATGAACTGACGCAAAAATTGTGGTTCATATAAACAATGCACTGCTATTCAGCCAGGAGAAGGAAATCCTGCTTTGCATTAGCATGCAAGAAAGTAGAGAATAGACTTTTAAGTAAAATGAGGCAGGGACAGAAAGATAACCTTTCTGCTGGCTTTATTTTTATTTATTTATTTTTTTGATGCAATTTCATACATCCAGTGTACTGTGTATTGCAATTCTGATTATATGCATGCATGCTATTATCCTTCCATTTGTGTCTTAAATATAAATATTAATGTCAATTACATACCATCTTTCAAGATTTGTTCAAAGTTTATTGTTTATTTTTATGAATCTTGTATGTGTAGTCAAGACACCATACCAAAATGCCAGTGTATGCTTAATTTTAAATAGTAAATAATTTTTTTCATTTATTCAATTAACTGAGCATGAAATCCACTCATACTTACCTTGCTTGACGCTATTCCCACTGATGTCATTGGTGAAGAACAGAAAATGTTCAGAAACAGAAGCATATGAAATGCCGTTACAGGCTCAGAGTCTTCCTCTCCCCATTATTTCAGCACCACCATTCAATCTTCTTGTAACCTGTCCAGATGAAGTATTGCCTCATCTCATTTGATCTTTAATTTCATGAACACATCATTTCAAATAGCAATAAATTCAATGCATTCCTTTGTCAAGTAGGCTATTTATTATTTCAAATAAGGCTTTATAGGCATTTTACTTTGGTAGAAACAAAGAGGAATGTTGACTCTCATAATTTTAATTCAGGTTTTCACTTAGGTAAATATTGTGGTTGCAAATAGCTTATGTGGTTTCATCTTTTCTGGATTACCATCACAGAAGCATAATTATCTTCTGCGTTAGTTTCATTCAAGTTATGTAACAAACATAGTGGTAACTCGGTTGTACATTGTTTTCTTTCAGTACTTTTTTGGCAAGACCAATTAGTGTAGTAGAGAGTTATTTGTTACCTAGTAAAAATGTATTGCCCAAATCACGGGTAATGATGAACTAATCCTGAAAATGTGAACTAACCATAATACTTTATGAGATTAATAAATACTTTTACTTCTAAGGACATAAACAAAATTATAAGTATATTCAAACTATATGAAAATATTATTTTCAAGTTCACTGAGGACCATAATAGGCTCTGATTCACTGTTCATGCCGGTAGGATACCACAATTTCATACAATTAATTGTTATTTTAGTTCACATTTTATTTTATTTATATTTATTTATTCATATTTTTATGCATTTCAAATTATATACCAACAGCTAAATTTATAATTACATAATGAGTACAACACTGTGCTTTGATGTATATATTGTATAATGCCAAATGTAAATAATTATATTATGCCTTATTACCTTATTCCTGTTCTTATGATGAGAACACTTGACAGTATTTTTATGGGACCAGGGAGATAGCTCAGTAACATAAGCACCTGCCTGGCATGCACAAGTTCCTGAGTTTGATCTCCATTTCCAATAAAGTGAAAATATTCTCAGAATTTTCTAAAATGTCATACATTATTAACTTTATTCAGTCAGCTGTATAATAGCTTTCTTGAATTTATTATTTATGTCTAGTTGAATTTTGACATATGTTTTGATAAAAATCTCTCCCAAATTTCTGCCTCCCAAAGACTGAAGGCTCTGATAATCACCACTGTGTCTCCTATTGCTGTGAGATGAATACTTTGGGGACTGATCATGTGATACTTATCTTTCTGTGCCTGACTTATAAAGTAAGAAAATTTTGTATAAGTTCATTTATGTTGTTCTGTATGACAAGGTTTACTTTACATAGATGAAAAATAATGCCATGTTTATATGGAAAACATTTTCTTCATCCACCCATCCAGTGATTGCCTCTATACCTTTGATACTTTGAATTATATTGCAATTAACACAATAGCGCAAATATCTCTTCAAACCATTTCCTTGAAATACATGACCGACACTGTGATTGCAGGCTCCTAGGGTGAAAAGATGGCCTAGAAGGTAGTAGAAAATATTGCCAAACTGTATATCTGATTATGATCTAAAGTATCTGGAAACAACAAAGCAAAAATCAACTAAAAAACAGTTGAAAGACTGGAAATGGTCTTTCAAGAGAAATGAATAGACATTTCTCAAAAGAAGACATGCAAATTGCTAACAAGTAGACAAAAAAAATGCATTCAAAATCAACATCATGGGCAACCATCTGGGAGCCCTCTTTCTTGTCTCTCAGGAGCTACTCCTATTCTCCAATGAATGTATCCACTCTTAAAAGTATCACCACAAGAGCAATTAATAGTGAAAACATAGTAAGTTACTGTCCCAAACTTATTAAGATTGCTGTCATCAAAGAAATGAATGATAATCAGGTAAGGGTGTAAAGAAAAGTGAACTCTACCACACTCTGGGTAAGCATGGAAATGTGTGCGGTTATTATGAATGAGTATGGCAGTCCTCAAAAGAATTAAAAATAGGCTTACCATCTGGTCCAGAATTCCTTGCAGTTCGTTATCCTATTTTCTCTTATAAAACTTATATCTATTTATCATGATGCACCTAATTAAAGACAAAGGAATACATATTAGGAATTACCATAATAAGTATGCTTCTTTGGATGTCAATGTATTGGTTTGAATCTATTTTAATCACATTGGCTCTGGCAGGCTGAATCCCAGAATCCCAGAAAATAACACAATCTTGGCTTTAGAACCAATAATAATTTTGGTTATTATGTTATAAAATTCATTATAGTTAATTTATAGGCTGTACATAGAGGTGTAGAGCACTTTGAAAGAATGAAAATGCTCTATACGAGATTAAATGCCACCTATATGGTCAGAGAATTAAACTAGATTTAGAATGGCTGTTAACTATAAAAAGATTTTTTCTACTTATCTCATTCACTTGAAAGAAAAGATTAGACTCTCAAAAGACAATTTAAATCTCAAGAAGGAACAACTTCAAAGTCTTGTAGTTGGTGCTAATTGAAGCTACTCAGTGAAGCTACTCAGTGAAGCTGGATAGCTGAACTTTCATTAATTGAGTGTTTTTGCTTTGATGTACAGAATTTATATGTTAAATGCTATACTTAAGCAAGGATTGGTGATTTATATAACATAGGAATATTTGATTCTACAAAATAATGAAACATTCTTTCATAAAGTGATTTAAATAATTCCTATCAAGTATGTATAAATTTCTCCTTATCCTAGCATCAGCACCAAAGTTCAGTGTTTGTAAATTTTTTCAGTTCTGAAAATCTGATGAGTTTAGAACAATGAGCATAAATGTGTCTTAGATTACGTTGCTGTGAATGGGTTAACTTGAATAAATTTTTCTGCACTGCATGGATTACACATTTCAATTCAATGAAATGCTCTTCAGTTTTCTGTTGAAGTGTATGTTTTATGAATTGATTTAATAACCTCATTTTGAATTAGGACAAATAATTCGTTCCAATTTGTGTGCATTGTCAAAAGCTTCTGTTTACTTTATGAAATGTCTTAAAAGGAGTGAAACATCTTACTTCATCCCCTGTCACTTTCTATCTGCAACTGAGTGCTGTGTTGGTTTATATACAGTTGTCTTCCCCAAACCCTATGTGGTCACTAGTAGAGGCTTTTGGATGACCGAGGAAGGTGCTCTTTGGTGGATTAATCACAGGGGCCTGTCCTGGAGGGGCATGTCCTTTCCTCTGCTCTGGACCTCTTGCTCTCTTCTCCTTGCTGCTGTGCCCTGAACAAGCTTCCTCTATCTTGTCCTGCATCAGGCCGTCCTGCCTCATAGCCAGCCATCTAGCTACTGAAATCTTTACAAACTCTAAGCGAAAAATTCCTTTATTCCTTTAAGTTAGGGTGTTGGGTTTTGTGTTCTAGCAGCTAGAAAGTAAAATACATTCCTCTTCATTTTCTCTGATATCTTAAATTGATTACTTGGTCCATGTATGTTCTGATCCTCTTATAATAGTTTCTTGTAATTGTCATGTTTGGTATTTATCTTCTTTAATATCTGTGGATTTATGTCTTTTCTCTTTTCAGTACAGTCTCAACTTATGTAAACGTTACTTCTCTCAACATTTCTCTATTCCACTAGAGCAATTTTGTTAAATACATCTGACACCTATAATTTTAGCTCACATGCACACGTAGTTACTTTTCTTATTGCTGACACAAAATACTCAACATGATGAAGGAAATGTTTATTGCACCTTGTGGCTTTTAGAGGTTCCATTTCATAGTTGGCTGGATCCTGGGCTGGTTGACATGGCAGAAGGGCATCGTGGAGGAGAAAGCATTCGTACTGGGCAGAGGGCAGCAAGGCAGCAAACTAGCAAAGATGCAGCTGGGGACCACAAAAGCCTTTTCTTTGTCCCTTATGTTCTCTTCAACCAGGGTGGAAAATTCTTGCTCCTAGCATTGAACTATGAATCATTCCTAGCCTCACATAGTTTAGATCAGGATATTTCCAAAAATCCGTACAATGATCACTTCTTTGAGGGAAATCAAAATATAGGCTATCACACACACACACACACACACACACACACACACACACACACACACAGTATTTTCAATGATTTTTTTCTTCTCTGCTGCACCTGAGAATTTTCTTTTTTTCAGATTCAGTGTGTAATTTGCTGTTAATAGAAGATAGCTATAAGTAATTGCTATGGTTTATATCTAGTTGTCCCCCAAAGCCTCATGCAATCATGGGACGGGGACTTCTATAGATTGAGACTTGATTCATTAGTCACCGGAATTATGTGTTTTAGTACTGAAGAGATTATAGGTCTGAGTACTGCTGGGCATTATAGGTGTGGCCTGAGGTGGATAAGCTAAGGTAAAGAGCCTGATGTAATTTAAAGAGAGACAGACACAGACTGACGCTGTTGCTCCCTGCTCCCCTGGTTGGTAAGTTGCCTCTGTCGCGACTGTTGCTGTTCTGACACCATAAACTGGATGCTCTCTGCCCTGTTCCACTCAGCCTTGGGCCAACCGAATATGGACTGAAACCTCCAGTAACTGTGAACTAATAAACTTTTCCTTCTTTCATTTTGAGTGTCAGGTATTTGTCCCAGCAATGAGCAAAAGTAACTAAGACAGTGATGTTTTGTTAACTGCGCTAATATTAAATTTTAATAATTATATAATTTGACCATTGAAGGTGTTTATGTCTAGTAACTTTTTGTTATTTTTCACCAATGACAGTGTATATTTTCTCATGAAATGTTGGTTTTCTGATACCAAGGAAATGTTACTTATTTCTGATACCTGACACATTTCTAATGTACTTCAATTGTCTTTGAAGCAATTATTTTAGTAACATTTCTATCAAATTCTAAAACGGCTGAAGAACACCTACCCAAGTACATATTCTTTCTTTACCTTAGCAGTAGAAATGTGTTTCTCCTCTTTAGTTTTGTCTCTGGGAAAATCTCCCTTTTTATAAAAGGTTTTCCTGATTCCCACGATCAGCTTATTAGTTTGGCTTGTTTTTTTGGCATGTTTTCTCTAATTGTGACGGTGGTAAAAGGACATATCACACAGGATCAAGACTAAGGAAATCCACAAAGCCCTATGGCATGCTTTAGCTATGGGACCTAATCTGTTGTTCAACAGAGAAGAAATCATAGGAGCTGCTGCTCTCCAGAAAAATTCTGAGAAGTAGTGGAGGTCCTTAAAATAAAGAAAGAAAAGAAAAAAAGAATGGCAGATGTAGAGAAGAAAGAGTTTCAAGACTGTGTTATCTCTATGCTTTGTTTCCTCAAGTTTGTAGGCAATATAATCTTTTATATGTAAAAGAAGTTGGGTGATTTTATAGTACATTAATAAATTCATTATTTCTGGTCACAGCATGCTATTATCTCATATTTTACAATCAGGAAACACAATTAGTGACCTTGAGGATATTTCGTTTTCCACTAAAAACAAAAGCATAGGAGTGTGACTAAAATAATGCCTAACTTTAAAAATCAGCCCCAAACATAGTGATTTTGAAAGGCAATGCACTGAAACAGTATTTACAATTTAGTGGGCTGTATGTTTTAGATCTTTTTCATACCAGAAAAGACAGAGTGGATCTTCTGCATGAGCCAAATTTTTACAGCAGTCGGTGTATAATCTTATGTATACAATGTAAATATCTTCTTTTTATATTTATTTGTTCTCTTTGTTACAAATCCATGGATGCATTTCTGTGTTGTATCATATTTTCACCTTAGGTTTTTGTTTCCTGATATGAAATATGTTACATTTTCCTTGATGTGATGATTTCCCAATTAACAATTTAGATAGAAGGGCTAGGGAGATAGCTCTGCAGCACAAGTGCCTACCCGGCAAGCACAAGGTCCCGAGTTTAATTTCTGGCACAGTCAAAAAAAAAAAAAAAAGGCATTGTGTGGTCTTCTTGACTGAAGAAACTTATGTGCAGTTTCCTTGACCAATAAGTTTTGCTGAGCTTAAAATGCCTCCATCTGGCTTGAGATGAGGGGAAGAAGGAATACATGGGAGAGGTGTCAGGTACTACACATTGGCGGTCAAAGCTGGGTCAACAGCTTAGGTTAAAATATGGCCACATGGCATTGCTCTGTTCGGTTGCTTGTATTTATGGAGTGTCTTTTCCTTAAGCCATGTATAGGGAAGAATTACCTTGGAATAACAGAAATCATGTCAGTGCTCTGGCAATGCTAATGCTACAGAAGGGTCAAGCAACTGCAACCATATTGTGTCCAAAAATGACATGAAAATGCTGTACCATTGTACAAAAAGAAAAATATGTGTCCTGGTCAAGGAGACACTGCTGTAACACTGATGAAATTTCTATACATTATGTGCCACAGAAGCCCAGCATGTTATATGACAAATCAATAAGAGGGGGGAGGCAAAATTGATAAGGAAGTTCAATAGCTGTTTAATAACTACTATTGCCCTTCCAAACATAGATTAATTGTATTTTCTTTATTTTCATTAATTTGATGTATTTTCATAAGAGATTATTTTAAGTGGTAATTTTTTTGAAATGCAAAACGATTATCCCATTATAATACCCTTACATGGGTGCATATAAATGTGTGAAATAGTATTTGTTCATTGAAAAGCTATGTAATCCTTACTGCTATTGCAATGTGGAATAAGTGAGACCTTGTACAAAAAAAACAAACAAATGCATAAAATGTTTCAAAATCTTACATTTTAAGTAGTAATTTTTGAAGTTTTCGAATAGATTAAACAAGTTCAGATTGAATTGCTTTAACACTTACAAAAACTCAACAAAATTAATTGGCATATATTTTTGTAGATAAAATGACAGCAGTATAAAATCTATAATAATTTATTTTCTGTTTTATAAAATGTTCAGATTAAAAGGTTGGTCTATACAAAGTGAAAAACAACTGTAATGTATTAGTATCTTCTGTTTCTAATGTAAAAAATTATACAAAATTAAATATAGATATGAATGATGTAATAGGTATATATCTAACAGACATATAAATTTTGAGTTACATATAGAACTTCAGGATATTTAGGTAGTGAATTTTAAGTCGATTTCGATATTGGTACCACATAAAGTCAAAAGACTGAAGGATTAGAAAATTCATCATTGACTCAAGATTATAAAACATCTCATGGTATGTTAAATCAGCAGCATATTTTGCAAGTTGTTATTTATATTGTAAATAGTTCTGTATCCAAGTACTTTTGTCTCTATATTTATTACATAGAGAATTCATATTCTGCATGATTATACATACATATATATATATATATATATATATATATATATATATATGAATGAATATCTATCTGCTGCTCTACATACTTCACATCATTATCGCAGTAGCATTGTCTTTCATTCTTTAGAGTATAATCAGGTAATTTGGAGAAGACAGGTATAAAGAAGAATATGCATCCAGGAATCCAAATTATTTGTCTAAAGTATTGATTATCAATAAGATGCTCTTTGATCGAACGACTTTTTCATCCTAAACTGTTAAATGTTAAAGAAAAGATGAAGTCATTACATTGTTAGACATTTCCAATTTTCTTGACTCTACAAACGTTTGTGAAGGAAAATAAAATAAAGCACTCTAATTTTTAAATAATAACGTAAAAATGAAAACTCTGATATACAGATCTCAATTTTTCATACACTCCAAGCTGAGAGCCCTTGTTTTCATGTTCTCATGGAGCCTCTGGACTAATGCTAATGGTTCACAACTCCTTTTCCATTCACTGACTCTAGATTAATTGAGAAGAAAAGCCTTATTTCAGTTTCAAAATGACTTCAGGTACATTCTCATCCTCTCACACCCTCTTCTTCTTCTCCCTACCTCCCCTCAGTTTTAGTTGTCACAGTACACAGCCATGTATTTGCTCTGCATGCTGTCTTCATATTTTGTTACAGTAGATGATTTTCTTATCTACAAAATTGCAGAAAATTGCACGTTTTATTTCCATGGACATTCTTTCAGCCAACTCCAGCTTTTCTCATGTTCTTGTTTCTTATGAACTGGAGATATTGATAAATCCTTTCTGACAAGTTGTGGAGCACCCAGCATCATACCAAATTTAAGGTGAATGGTTTTGGAACATAACAAAGAGAAATTCATTGTAAAACACCATTATTTATATTTCCTTGTTTGTGGGAATTTGATAAGTGGAGGGGGTTTGTTATAGTTTGTGTCTACTTGTGCCATCAAAGCCTCATGCAGTCATGGGATGGGGACTTATAGAATTTGAGTTTAACTTATGATCCACTGAGATTATGGGTGATCCATTGAGATTATAGGCGTTAGTACTGCTGGGGTTATGGGTGTGACTGCTCTGCCCAACCTGGGGAGGAGAGCCTGAATATAGTATAAGAGACAGAGACACAGACTCTCTGTTGCTGTTGTTGGCCTGTTGCCATTATCGTTGTTCCACTGCTATGAACTGCTGCTCTCTGCTATGTGCCCCCCTGCCTCGGAGACAGCTAAATATGGACTGAAACCTCAAGTAACTAAGAGCTAAATAAACTTTTCTTTCCTTCATTTTGAGTGTTGGGTATTTATCCCAGCAATGAGAGAAGAATAACTGAGACAGAGCTCTTGTAATGACATCATAGAATATGCTTTATTTCTTTCAAAGATGGCAAGACTTTGTAGGTGGTTATACTATTCAGTTAGTCATTCTATTGTTTGCTTGTTTGTTTTCCTTAAGTACTCAATAAAATAATTTTGATTGCTAAGCAAATAAATTTTCTAAAATGGTAATGGTCTCTTTAACTAAGTTCTGCATGATACAAAAGTACATTTTTACTTGGATTTTTCTTTATCAATATGAGAAAATTGATTAGATAAGTAAATGACACTTAATAGGTCCATTTAATGTACTACATAGGAAATGTGAGAAAACAGTCACACTTTGCTGTTGTTCTCTATGACTTATTTTTCTTTAGTATTTTTTTAAATTATTTTTTTATTGTTTAAATTTAGCACGGGTTATATTACATATTTTCATCATCAGATCAGTTTAGATTAATACATATAGGTATATAAGATTGATCAAACAGTTAAACATTAACCCTTCTAAATCAACATTATTATTATTTTTTTCTTTTCCCCTTTCTTTTCTTTGAAAGTTGACATATTGCATATTGTCCTCACAATCGTTCTACAGAGTACAGTGTGTGGGCATAACCCACCTCCCTATTGATGTTGCTTAGAAAAAAAAAAAAGAATATACTTCTCTTTGGACTAAGAGGAAGCAGGTACATATACAGTCAAATGTTCTGTAATAGCAGTGGGCCACCAGTGAAGCTTGTGATGTTGGAGGCTATTGAATCTAAGCCTCCTAAAGCTCATCTCACCAATCTAGCTCTGTTTCATGCATTGTAATTAAGCATTTTTTGTCCTGCTGGGTGGTCAAGGGCAAGTTGAAGCAAGACCTGTATAATAAAACATTCATTTTTAAAATATTTTCCAGGATCAAATCCCCTCAGGATTAAGTTTGGGACCATAGGCAGTACTTTGTAGAACTGTTGTTAGTGTCAGCCTTCGCGACAAGTCACAGCCATTGCTTGGCCATTTTACTGTCTGTGAAAGCCTGAGAGAATGTTTTTCTCTGAGTGACTCTCCTTAGACACACCACAGTTCATTCATCCCTTTCCTCTGAGGTCCCATAATCTCCTTGACCAGGAAATTTGGGACACCTCTGAGTTATAGGATATTACAGCACAGGTTCCCATATATCCTGGGTCTTTTTTGACGTTGAAGGGCTAGGGCCAAAATATTGGCTATCCTTATAGCCCTTCTTTTTCTCCAATTTTTGGTCTGTTAACTTACATTCTCAACCCTCCAGCAGAAAAGCTTTGTGATATTATTACTCTGTAACATAGGTACTTGAGCTTACCATTACTGGCTTTCTGAGTATCAAATATCTTTGACTTAGCTTGGAAATGATTTTTTCTGGCCATCATTGATATTCTAATAACTCTCCATACAATTTGATATAAGCAGTTACACAATTTTGACACAGATATTTGGAAATTCATGCAAATACAAAATTGTACCCTTTCAAGAATATGGTATTTGGCCCAGTCTCTTATTTTCAAGTACTACTCTTGATAGAATGACAGTAACTGAGTTTACACAAGGAGCAGTATATATCAAAAAGACAAGAGTGACAGGTATTCCAAACATAATTTTAGCGTTACATTGTGCTATAATCAATATGCTGAACCCCTTGTAGGTTCTTGAGACCAATATCTGGTTCATCCTGTGTACATCAGTGTATGGTTTTGCTATTGATATGTTTTCTGCTTTATCTGCTTCCAGTCCCTTCGTTGTTTAGTCCATAACACATTCAGCTGTGTTATGCCCTTAAGTTCTTGTTTTCTTCTTTAAAGTTCTTATATTAGGGAAACTATACGATATTTTCACATATAGGTCTGGTTTATTTCACTAATGAGTATATGTTCAATATACATCCACTTATATATGAAGTCTTCAAACTTATCATTCTTTATGGATGAGTAGTATTCCATTGTATAAAATTACCACATTTTTTTTAACCATTCTTCAGATGATGGACATTTTGGTTGTTTCCAAGATTTGGCTATTACAAACTGGGCTGCTATAAACATAGGTGTACAGATATCGCTATGGTATGAAGTTTTCAGTTCTTCTGGGAAAATTCCCAGTAGGGGAATAGCTGGATTGAACGGAACTTCCAATTCTAGTTTTGTAAAGATCCTCCACACTGCTTTCCATAATGGTTGCACCAATCTGCATTCCCACCAGCAGTGGAGAAGGGTTCCTTTTTGCCCACAGCCTTTCCAGCATTTGTTGCTGGTTGATTTCTTTATGATAGCCATCCTTACTGGGGTGAGGTGGTATCTAAGTGTTGTTTTGATTTGCATTTCACGAATAGCTAGCGATGTGGAGCATTTCTTCATGTATTTGTAGGCTTGCTGTATTTCTTTCTCTGAGAAGTGAGTGTTCACCTCAGATGCCCATTTCTGGATTAGGTCTTTGAATTTTGGAACCCTAATGGTTTTTAGTTCTTTGTAGATTCTAGATAGAAGACCTTTGTCTGAGTACTTGTGAGTTAAAATCTTTTCGAAATTTGTGGGTCTTCTTTTCACTTTGTTAGTGATTTCCTTTGACATGCAGAAACTTCTTAGCCGGAGGAGGTCCCAATTGTTGATGCTTTCAAGTGTTAAACGTCCAATTTGATTTCCGTCCATGAACTCTTTGCCTACTCCGATGTGTTCAAGATTTCCTCCCACTTTCTCTTCCAGGAGATTTAATGTTTCACTTTTAATATTTAGATCTTTAATTCATTTCGACTTTATTTTCATGCATGGTGATAGACTAGGGTCAAGTTTTAGTTTTTGGCATGTAGAGAGCCAATTTTTCCAGCACCATTTGTTAAAGAGGGTGTCTTTCTTCCAGTACACATGTTTGGCCCCTTTGTCAAAAATAAGGTGGCTGAGTGTGTTTGTATTTGCTTCTGCGTCCTCTAGTCTATTCCATTGATCTTCAGGTCTATTCTTTTGCCAATACCATGCTGATTTTATGACTGTAGCTTTGTAGTATAACTTTAGGTCAGGAATTGTAATGCCTCCTGCCATACCTTT